>PVKM010044467.1:0-12222 GCA_004027735.1 Carollia perspicillata | reverse complement strand
GTCAGACAGAAGGCACTGCATTATTAGCTGGAGAAGGACCCACACGATTAAAGTAAGTTATTTGGTGGGGAAAGAGGAGCACATATACAGGGTCTGGCAGAAGTAAGGCCTGTCTGCATGTGGTTGGTAGAGTAATAAATAATATGGGTGTAATAATTTATAGATTTAAATAAATCTTGAGTGTGCTATTGTTACGTTACAGAAGTACATGCTTACGATTTTGTAATAAAAGAGTTTGTGAAAACAGGGTCGTTATTTGTGCCGGACCTTGTATTTCTGGATTGTTTTATAGGAAAATGATCAGACGCATCTGTTATCAGCCACTCGGGTTAGAAACGAAGCCATCCTGGTCAGAACCAGGATGTGTGAGAGAACGAATCTGTTCTCCAAAATAAAGTAGAGGAATGTTGAACTTCCAAGCGTAGTCCAAGGCGGAGGGGTTGTGGAGGTAGGAAGAGTTAAGAAAGGTTTAGAGTCAAATTCAAGAAGAAGCCAGCATGTTGGGTCGCTGGGGTGAAGGAGTTGGTTGGTAGGAGAGTATTGCCAGTTAGAGAACCCTGGCATCGAACATTAATTTAAAGTAGTTACTTATATTCTTGTTTGGTTCACTAGCCTTCTACAATGTGAAACATCTCTTAAAGTCTTGCGTCAGAGATCTCTAAGGATGGACACTGAGGCATTGTTCAGGGTTGGGCAAAATAGAATGAAGGGAACAAGGAAGGCATGGGCTCTGCCATCTCTGTGAAACGAACGGGGTTGCTAAGGTGTTTGCATTTGAATTTTACAAGACAGAGGGACCTCAGGGGGTTGATTTATGCTGAGGACCTAAAAACCCAGGTTTGAGTGACTGGGGCTTGGGCATAGAAGACATTACCTATAGCAGTATAGTAGCTGAACACATTTTTAGATGGCAAATAGAGAAAAAATAAGAAGTAGCCTGTGACAGGGAAGGCAATTCATTACATTATAAATATAAACTATATGCTCTTAAACTCCTGATCTCACCATTAAAAAGTTTAAATTTTGTTTGCAGGGAGTAACTCGTATCATGAACAAGAACTCATGGTCAGTAATTCTCTCCCATCCCGCACTGTCGGTGTCTCCAAGCTGAGCTACGTATGACAGTAAATCTGACCTGTATTTTCCTAGCAATTCTTCTTTTTTTTAATAAATAGTTTTGGCTAAAATCATAAACATTTTTCCCACAATATCTTCTTTTTATTCTTGGGCAGATAGCAGTACCCAGTTCAGAAAACTGAAGACAATGAATTATCATCAAATGTCAAAAACCACCAGAGCCCAAATGATTGGCAATGTCATCTTGAATTCACTGAACTCGAAGTAAATATGAACATTCAAATCTCAGATAACGCATAATCTGTCAGTATATTAGGCTTTCAAATGTTACCTGGAGATATCCGTTCCCCCACAGAATCCATTGAACGCGTACAGGATATACCGGTACAATGAACACGGTCCTAGATATGGCGCCATTATTGTAGAAGGATCCTTCAATAAGGAAGGTAGGCAGAACTGGTTGAACACACATTTTGTACTTTATGTAACTACAGTATTTCAACTAAGAGGCATAATTGCGTGTTAACACAATGTGTTACATGTGGTTTGCCATTCTGAGCTTTCATGATGTCATTACAGGCTGTCTCCAAAGCCACCTCTGTCCCGCGCCATCTCTCAGATATGTAAGCACAGAATTCTGTTATTGACCCCTGGACTTACAGGTTCCATCCAATTATATTATTATCATAAACTACTTGAAAGGCAGAACCGTAGTTTCCATTTTCCACAGAGGCTGCAGACTTTACAGCCATTGGAGTCTCATACAACACATTGCAGATTCATAACAAAATTACTGAATAAACAAAAGATATATTTCAACATTTAAGAATGGGAGGTAGCATAACCCATCCTACCATATCTGGCAAGAGTAATAAGACATGTCTGCCTCCCACTCTATCTTTGATTCCTGCCTCCCATGTAGGAGAGGCAGGTGGGGCGTTCAGGCCAGAGCATCCTTTCATTATAGGCCCCTTCCTTTTCTCTGCCAAGCAACAGACATAGGGAATGACTAAAACAAGAGAAAATTCACCATTATACACAACATAAAAGTCAGTCAAGCACTGCTCTCCCCTTTCCATTATTAACACATTAACTAGGACTGAACTACATACAGGAACTCTAGGGGAACCCCTAGATCTCTCCCTTCATCCTGCTCCTGGGGAATGATTCAATTTGCCCGTGTTTCCACAGCTATGAAATACAGTTATTAGAAAAGAGCCCATGCAAATACCTTCATTATCGTGCAAAATGTAAGCGGAGTTCAACCACGCTGTCTTTTACACCTTTGTGAAAACCATTACAAAGCCTGAGAAATAAATGCTCTGGGAACGGGAGAAAAAAGAATCTTAGCTTTTAAAATATGCATCACTCTTTTATCCTTACATAAAACATTGAAAACCAGTGCTATTTTGACAGGGATGTTTGGTGTGCCGGGACGTGCCCATTTACTGTGGTGTCTGGAAGGGTGGAAGAACCAATCACAGGGGTCACGTTGAAATGGGCTCCAGAACACCTCGATGGCCAGCCCCCTCCCTAGAGCATTGGATGCAGAGGCGCGATCACCGGAGCCAAGTGTATCATGGTCATCTATCAGCTGTGCAAACAACCAGGCCTTCTGCAATCCTGTGTCCGTCGGCCGGGCTTTGCTAGTTAAATATCACATCATTTCCTGAGCATCAGAAAATGTCAGCCTCCTATCTGGTTACCTGACCAAGGGAAGGAGGTTTTTGAGACAGCACAAGTAATGTGTCTGGGAATGACAAAATATTTACGTGCAGTCTTCTTACTGAGGAAATAAGGTGAGTTCATAAAATCAGGGTGATCAGAGGTCCTGCGACCAAGGAACAGTAAAAAATGGAAACGTTCTGAAGATAACTTTAAGATGGGAAGCAGGATGAACCCAAACAGCAAAGCTCGAACAAGCTAGTCCGCTCAGTCAGGCAGTAGACAAGTAGCAAAAAAGAATTCCTCTTGACTAAAATCTGCAGAAGAGATCAAGGTAGGATTTTATTGATTTTGTATTTCATGAGCTGTGAGACACCAAATAATGCCAGCTAGAACAAGGGAAACTTTCCCTCTTTGATGACTAGTCCAAAGCATTGGACCCTTATTTCTGGAGGAATGTAGCCATCTCCAGGCCAACATCACACTTAATATTTATCGGGCCACTCATGCCAGACCAGTGTTTAGATTGCAATCCTTTAACCCTGCCAAAGCCTTCTCTAGTGAACATTTTCATTAATCCCATTTCACTGAAGAAGAAACTGAGATATAATGAAGTAATTTGGTTGAGGTGAAACAACTAGGAACTGTCAGTCCTGGGATTTGAACCCAGCTACTCTAACACCAAAAATTACTTTTTAAGTTCTCATCTAATCCCAGTTTATTTTGGTCATCAGTTTGTATCTTTTACTTAACAAAAAGCTAAGGTCTTTGTTTCTTATATTCTCTGAGAATTATTGTCATGTGTGTGTTCCTCCTATATGTAGCCAATGAATCTTTTTAGAATGTCCTAAGGATTGTCATATGACCAAAATATCCATCATTATGTGTGTGTTGTGTTAATTAACATCCTAGTGAAAGATAGAAGCATTTTATTACAAGGATCCCTGCTTCCCTGTTCATTTTCTCCTTTAAGAATAACTTCCCCCTAAATCAAAGATTGGAATCTGAGAATGCGGGCTGACGGCTATGGCTCGATAGGATTGGTTCCCTTCCCACTTCTATCATAATTATGATGTAGTTCAACCTCGATTAATATTTATTAAAGTGCTTTATGTACTTGACATTATGCCGAGTTTTATAGATTCAGTAATTCACATTTAAAACCTGGGACAGGTCAACAGAGCCTGTAGTTAAAGTTAACCAGCAGAAAAAAGCTCCTCACTCTCATCCCGCCACACGGGCCAAAGCCAAACACGGGGCGTGGCCAAAGTCGGTTCGCAGCTGTTGGTATGGAAAATAATAAAATAATTAATAAATAATAAGACAACAATGAATGTTTTGAGTACTCACAACTGGAAACCCACTTTTGCCCTGTCCTGTATTTTCTCTCTTAGTTGGAACCCTTTTATTTACGAAGAAGAGATCATTCCATTTCTTGACACATGCTTGTACATGCAAGGATCCCACAAGTAATACCTCAGACTTCAAATACCTTCAAACCCTCAATTGCTGTGAGATTCATGGAATGAAGCTGCTCTATAGCTAAAGGGAAATTAAACAGAGAACACAGCAGGTGTGAGTGTCGAGTGTCCTCAGACGTCAGTGGGAGCCCTGTGGGGCACGGACAAGAAGGAGAAGTCATTGCTACCACATGGACGGTGTGTATTTTCTCTCAGCGCGCTGGAGAATGTTTGGTTGATGCTATCAATTCACCTCAGCCTGGCTATAGGTACATTTTTACAATATCAAGAAAGTGTATGTGACAAAAAGTGCTAATTTTCAAAGCAAAACCTTTTGGAAAAAAAGAGGACCTGTGTTTAGAAATAAGAGAGAATAGTGAACACCAGTTTTTAATGGGAACACAGAATATGGAAGTATAATAGAAGATATTATCATAAAGAATTTGCTTAGCCATCATCAATAGAGAGGAAAGCAAGAAAAACATACAAATGTTGAGTATTTGCATATTGAATGCTGAACTATACGGGGTCCTCCAATAAAGGATTCTCCAACTGAGTCCATTTCACCTCCTATGATGAGCACAATGTATAACATTAACAATTATAAAACCATATTCAAAGATAGTCTCTTGACATAAATCCCGAAACTGAATCATTATAGACTAATGAAGAATTACTGGGGAAATATCAGTGAGCATTTTTATTACAATGTGAATCTTAGAAACAACAAAGAAGGGGAATTTCCAATGACAAGATTCTGAGTACACAGAGCAGCAGCAACTCAATGTAATTATTTTCTCATGGAGGAAATACGGCATCGCACCTGGGAATACGGCCGGGCTCAGCATATTAGGCAGAGTCAGTATCTCCACAGCGTAGATGACCCTAGACACCAATGCGTGGTCACTGCGGCACTGATATCTGCTGTTCACATCAAGATTTTGAGGAATATTTGTAAATGTAAATTAGAAGCTCTTAGTCAGAAATTTATCAACTGGAGAGAGTTGGCTGTACCATCTATTTTACTTCTCTAATAAATATTTGCTTTGATACTACACGTGTGAGCTCTTAATAAAACCTAATCCTACCTAATCACATTTACAAATTCAACAGCAACGAATAACGTGGACTTTATCTCCATTTTAAGTTACCTACAAACAAAATCTGCGAATTGAGATTTAGACGTTTGTTCACAAAGATGTGCTACCTCAGGTAAAAGAAGGAAATGGAAATGGTATACAACTTTAATTGCTCATCTAATAGCAATTACATTCGTACCGATTATTATTATTCTAGCATTCTCACCACATGCAGACGCTGTGCTAAACTCACTTAATTCACACAATAGCCACAGGAGCCAGTTCTGTGGAGTCGGGGGGGTGGCCTGTGAGCTGGGGCTCGCAGACATCCCAACTCACACCACTTTCCCAGTGAGGAAGATGGTAGTCTTACAAGAAGTCCCGAGGTGGTTTTCCAGTTGGCTCGATGATGCAAACAAGGACCTAGTTCCTTCCATCTCCCTACCCGCCATTTCATCAGAAGCACATGCGGGAATCGGAGGGGGACTTTGACCTCAGAGGGAACGATGCCCCAGTTGACTCCTGTCATAGTTGAACTGCGTTCCGCCAAAAGACAGGCTGAAGTCCTAACCAGCCAAACCCATGAAGAGGGCCTTATTTGGCAATAGTGGCTTTGCAGATGTAGAAGTTTAAGATGAGATCGTTAGGGTGTGCCCCGATGACACTTGACTGCTGTCCCCATAAGAAGAGAAGACAGAGACACCTTGTAAGAGGAAAATGTCATGTGAAGACATGTGTGGGGAAAAGACAGACATATGAAGACAGGCAGAGATTGGAGCTATTCTTCCATAAACCAAGAGCTGCCTGAGTGACCAAAAGCCAGCAGAACCAAGGATGACCCATCCCCTACAGGATTTCCAAGGGGCGTGGCCCTGCTGACACTTGGTTATGGGTTTCTGGACTCGAGAATTGTGAGAGAACGCATTGCTTCTGTTTTAAGCCACTCGGTTTGTAGGACTTCATTACAGTCACCCCAGGAAACCAATGCGGCTCCTCCCTGGTTTCAGAGAGCGCAGCGGGGCCATCACACCTGGACACAGCTCCTTTGAGTCTCTCAGAAGGGAAGCGATCAGTGTCAGCTTTCACATAGAATCCTACTGTAAACCTACTGGCCGACCAGAAGACCACGGCCAGTCGGAGGCATAAGATCACCATGTTTTGCTTAGGCTAATTAGTTTAGGTAGGATAGTTATTAAAATACCAACCACCATGAATACTACTGCTGCCATTATTCTCCTACTGCCAAGGAGGTAATTTATATTATGCAAAGGAGGTCACCTGCAATAAAGCCGTGAGGCCTGGTTTGGAGGCCAGTCGGGACCCCACATTGCAGAATCAGTTAGTGTGTGACTTATGGGGGTTCATGCGGTCATGGCACCCAGTTCTCGTTTTCTATGTTATCACAATGTACTGAGCTTCCTTTCACTTTGTTAATCTTAAAAGAATTATAGTAAAGGGATTGAATGTGAACTGGACATTTATTATTTTGTATAAAACTTACTGAATCTCTCAAATTAAATTCAGTGCTACCCTAAGCTTCCAGGAGTGATGAGCTGCTTCCACAGCCAAGTACCACAGCCTTAATTCATTAAAACCATTTCCTGATGGAAGAAAATGCATGGCATGAGCAAAGTAAAAAAGTAGATGGTGCATTAGAAGTGAAATGTAAGAAACAGAGGCAAGCTACCCTAGCAAACTGAGGGCACAGTGTGGTGGGAGGGTGGATAGCCCCTATAGGCAGGATGTGAGAAAGAGACAGACAGAGGGAGACACAGAGAAAGAACAGGAAGATAAGGGAGGAGGGGAGGGGTGGAGGGAGGAAACGGTGAGTTAAAGTGACTATTAAGCTAATGACTTCTCTTTATAAAGCCCAGTATGTTATAATTTAATTGCACATTTTTCAGTCATAAATTCAATGATGGCATTGGTTTTAGAAAACAGAGGGTTTCCATGAAGGATATATTTCAAGTTTTAATTAAAACATATATCAAGGGAAACCTGGAAATATGACATAAATACCTTTATTATCCATATCATGTATTTCACTTTTTTCTAGCTTTGAAACACACAGATGTTGACAGCCATTTGCACACGTGTACATATGTACCTGTGTGTATATGCATGTTTGTGTGTGCAAAGCAATGACTAGAGTTCCATAACAGGAAATTTAAACACTATAAGGCTATCATCCCAGTCTTATAGAGATAGCCCAGTAATATTGTCTGACTCCTGAGAACCTGTCAGATTTCCCTGTCAATGTTTTTAGTTAATTATTTTTATTCTACCTCCCCGATTCAATCCAGACCTCCTTCCATACCACCATCCATCAGAAAGGATCGGATAAACTTAACTCTACAAAAGAACTAATGCAAGTGCTGATGTCTTGAAGCCCTAATGGGGGAGAAGGCTCTATTTTTATGGGGGATTCTGTGTCAGGTAATGATTCCCTGATAGAGGAATGCAGACACCAGAGGAAAGCTCAGGCCAGACGAGCCACAAAACCGTAAAATATTGATGACTCCCTCCTGGGGCAAGTCCAGCCCAAGCTGACACATTTTTCAAGCTGTTTTATCATATGGCAATTTTTCTGGAATGAAGAATGTTTTGGCAGCTACCTGTTATATACGATTATTATGGACCTGATGCCATTTCCAACTCCTTTTGTGTTTTTAGATACTTGTTTCAAAACCTCACACCTTCATTGTGATACAGATATATGTATATAGAGAGACTATATCTATAAAGTATATAATATATACGATTAAAATATATCGACAACATTCAATGACTCAATGTCATACCAGTATTTACTTGTGGAGTGTTTGAATATGTAAAAACCACCATACACGAAGGGCTTAAATGAGCAGGTTATTTTTACCTTTATACTTCTATTTGAACAGTTAAACTAACTGTACTTCATGTCCATGAAGAGGCCCCACTGCCAGGGTCGATATTTGGAGACGCCCTTCCACAGGGCGGGGCAGGTGTAAGTTGCCAGTTGTTTGTATGGAAAACACACGATTAATACGTAATAACACAAAAACAAACGGCGTGTCTTGCTGTAAACCTGCTACTGCCCCACGCTGTGCTCCTGCTGGCGAAGCCCCTTAGGGAGCCGGGAAATCCGCCCCGTCGGGGGGAAGCAGGAGTGTGGGGCACCAGGGCTGGCCCTGGTGCCCCGATGGGCGTGGCTGACGATGCACAGCGTCTTTGTAAGCAACACTGGAAAAGCAATATCCACGGGAACACGTACAGTGATTGGCAACCTTTACCTCCCAGGTTTTGTTGGCTACACCATTCAGGAGGCATCGAACGATCAGTACTAGTGTGGAACAGGAACACCCCCACGGGTCCCGCGAGTGTGTTTTCAGGGGGCCCTGCAGCTCTGGTATCTTTACAACCCCCCTGCCGCCCCATACATTGGCCGAGGCTTTGAAGACACCCCGAACTGTTGCAGAGGCTATTTCTGAGTCCATGACTGCGAACACGCCCAAGACCACACCCTTATTTATGCTCAGGGACGTCTGCACGTGTACAACATGCTCGTGAGGACAGTGTTCAGGCACTAACGGACTGTGCTTCTCTGAGGTGTGCATTTATTCTACTTATTGCTGCTAAATGGGAATTTTTCCTAATGAACGACCTATCAAAACACAGAAAGCATTTGAAAGTGGCATTACTGATTGGATTAGGCTTTACTTAAACTACTTGGTTTAATTATAATGATTAAGCTGCCTACTGGGAATTCAATTTTTAATGACTTAATTTGACATGCTGTCCCTTAAAATGTCACCTTGTGAAGTTTTTCTTTATCTTGTTGTCATGTTAACTGAATGCCCAAGCAGAGATAAGCCTCATCTGAAAACCAGCAACTACGGCAGGGAAGCATGGTGGCTACCCACTCAGATTTGTTAGCATAACTTTTTTCTGCTAACACAGTTGGACTGATGCCTGAGTTAGAGGCTCCATTTTGGGATAATGAACAAAGAAGTAAAAAAAAAAAAAGAACACAATACGTCTCATCTCATGCCTTTCCTTTTTTTCTTGTTTTAGCCATCAGCCTTGAAAGACTTTGACAAAGTCAGTGGTATCCTGGAGCCCATTTGTAGTGGTCCATCTGGCGGTTTGATTGTCAAAATTGCAAATTTGTTGACATATTGATGCACTGAATTCTGACACAGTGGATTACAACATACAACAGAGAAACCTGAGAACGGCACAAATCGGAGCTGCCCCAGAGCCGGCTCTTAAACATTCATCTACACACCATGTGGTACAACCAATCAGCATTAACTTTGACAAATATTCTCGAATGCCTCTGTGATTGTTCTGGACTCAGGGGTGTCCCCTTATGACCGTGTGTTGAAGCCTTTACCCCCAATGCCACTATATTGGGGGAGAGGACCTTTAAGGAGGTAATTAAGGTTAAATGAGGTCACGAGTATGGACCTTTAAGGAGGTAATTGAGGTTAAATGAGGTCATGAGTATGGAGCCCGAATGCAATATAACTAGAGTCCTTATTCAGAGAGGGAACGGCAACAAGGATGTGAGTGCCGAGGGGAGAGGCTGCCTGAAGACACAGCAGGAAGCTGGCCGTCTGCGAACCAAAGAGTAAGGCCTCGAGAAAAACCAACTAGCCAATGCCTCGACCTTGGACTTCCAGCCTCCAGAACTGTGAGAGACTCGATTTCTGTGACCTAATTTCTAGTGCAGCGAGCAAAGCATTAAAGAGCACCAGCACGCATCGCATAAAACTTAGAGACTGACAGAGCTTGTTTCGACATGAGAGCCCCGTGAAAATCACACTGCGAGCGCCCACGTGCGGTAAACAGAACTAACTGGCCCATGCGGGCCAGAAGCCTCTGGCGGGGACTACAGAGTCCGGGGAGGACGAGTCAGATGAGCTGGGCCTTCACACACGGAATTTTGATAGGTGACCGTGAAAGGGAGCTCGGTAAGTCAAAGGCAGAGGGATGAGAAAAACCAAATGCTGAAGAATGGCTGATCATGTCGTTTTGTGACAGCTTGGGTTTAATGTGCAAGGCTAGCACAAAGAAGTGTTCTGAGAAGATTGACCAGGGAGCCCTAACAGGACTGCGGGACAGGGGCCATATTTTAGAGACAGTAAGAGAGTTGGGGACCGACCATGACTGAGGTCACTACCCCAGCACAGCCCAGCGTGGGGGACAGATTCTGCAGCCAGACTACCTGTGTTCAGATCATGGCTTAATAGAAACAGTCCCTGAGATCCAGAAGGCAGGGAGTAGTCCCAGTAAGTGCTTAGTTAGATGTGAGCCTGGCGTGTGCTAAGTGCAACGTGCTCACTAAACCAGGGACAAACACAGGTCCTAGTGAGAAGGGTAAGGGCATGGGCTTGAGGGAGGATGATTTCAGTGATCAGCTCAAGCTGCCCTGACAAAGGGCCCCAGCCTGGTGGCTGAAATCACAAAAATGCATTCTCCCCCAGTTCTGGAGGCTGGGAGTCCAAAAGCACCAAGCCTGCAGGCTGGCTTCTTCCCAGGTCTCTCTCCTTGGCATGTAGGTGGCCTCTCCGTGCGTCCTCACTTGGTCCCCATGGGCACCAAATCCGTGTCTCCAGACTTCTCTTAGGGACAGCGGTTGGGCTGAATTAGGGCCCACCTTGGACACCTCATTTTCACTTAATTACCCAGGTTCAAATACCATCACATTCCGAGGCACTGGGAACTGGGAGTTCAACACATGAAGTTTTAGAGGACGCAGTTCAGCCAGCAAGGAGGGCAAATGGCAACTTAGCGAACAGCGTGACCATCTGCCTGCTGCAGAGCCTGGGAGAGGAAGGGAGGCGGTAGAAGGGGGCTCCGGCATTTGCGTCTGCTGACGGGGTAATCCAAAGCGGCAGCGAGACGTTTCTAGTCGTCGTGAAAAACTACAGACTCCAGAGTCCAACAGATTCGGGTCCACATCCCCCACCTGCTGTGCGACCTGGAGCGCTCTCTCTTCCGATCTCAGTGCACACGTGTCCACATAACAAAGACGCATTAGGCAGTGCTGCCAGGAGGATGACATGAGGAATATCCCGTGAAAGGGTCCAGGATGATGTGGGACAGACGGGAGCTGTGCAGACGTTTTCCTTCATTATGCTGCGCGTTATTATTATAATGTTGTGGGGGATGGCAGTGAGATTCCAAACCGCCCCCTTGTCCCTGAGAAAATTATAATTCTCCTATAAACAGTTAGTGTTTTGAGCTGTGCTTCGTGGATCCTTAGAAAGTGTATTTACACAAAATGTATCATTTAGAAGTATGGCAAATAAGGAAAACACTGCATCAATTAAAAAAAGTGAAATATAAATTAAAAAGAATGATAAAATTTACTTCAAACAATTTTGTTCTGAGACTGACCATATTTACAATGATAATCGGTCCTCTCAAAACTAAATTGAAAATCAATATTTACATTTTATTCCATAGTCATGCCCCATTTTATAGACATGACTTAAATGATATCATTTCAGAAATGAAGAGGAGATCATGCTTTGTCTGAAGCAAATAAATTTGCTAAAATAAATATTTTAGAATTCAAAATTTGGTGCACTGCTTAGTGGTCTGTGAAACAAAATAATTAATTTAGAGATTATGCACTAGCATTGGAGCTGAATTCAGAATGAATATCATATCTCATGATTGAGAGTCTGATGCAAGAAATGCTATTTCTACACAGTCTCTAGTTAGCATTCTGCTACGAATATACTGCATTACAGAGATCAATACACTCATATGATTTCTATCAGCAAGTTTTATAATTTGGTCTTTATCTTCATAGAGATATAGAAAATGTTCTTACACAAAAACCTTCCATATTCTCATTCATGAAGTAACTTTCTCACATAAGTTATAAAATACCTAGTCTTTTATGTATCAAACGGAATTTGCGATGTTTGTTTTTTTATGCATATACT
>PVKM010044466.1:0-12229 GCA_004027735.1 Carollia perspicillata | reverse complement strand
GAATGGGTCAAGAATGAAATTAGGGAAGAAATAAAAAAGTTTCTGGAAACAAATGATAGTGAACTCACAACAACCCAAAACTTATGGGACACTGCAAGGGCAGTCCTGAGAGAGAAGTTCATAGCAATACAGGCCTACCTAAAAAAGATAGAAACATTTCAAACAAGCAACCTAACCCTACACCTACAAGAACTCGAAGAGCAATAAAGATAGTCCAGAGCTAGTAGAAGGAAGGAAATAACCAATATCAGAACAGAATTAAATGACATAGAGACTAAAAGCACAATACTAAGGATCAATGAATCCAGGAGCTGTTTTTTTGAAAAGATAAACAAAACTGACAAGCCTTTAAGCAGGCTCATCAAGAAAAATAGAGAGAGGACCCAAATAAACACAATCAGAAATGAAAGAGGAGAGATTACAACTGACACCACAGAAATACAAAGGATTTTAAGAAATTACCATGAGGAGCTATATGCCAAGAAGTTTGAAAACCTAGGTGAAATGGACAAATTTCTAGAAAAATATAATCTTCCAAAACTAAATGAAGAAGAAGCAGGAAGCCTGAACAGACCAATAACAGCAGATGAAATTGAAGCAGTGATCAAAACACTCCTGACACACAAAAGCCCTGGACCAGATGGGTTCACAGGAGAATTCTACAGAGCATTTAAGAAAGAGCTAACCCCTATTCTTCACAGACTATTCAAAACAATCCAAAGTGATGGAAGACTCCAAAACTCCTTCTATGAAGCCAGCATCATCGTAATCCCAAAACCAGATAAAGACACAACAAAGAAAGAAAACTTCAGGCCAGTATCACTGATGAACATAGGCACTAAAATCCTCAACAAAATATTGGCAAACCGCATCCAGGAATACATTAAAAAGATCACACACCATGACCAAGTGGGATTCATCCCAGGAATGCAAGGATAATACAATATTCGCAAAGCAGTAAATGTAATACATCACATAAACAAAAGCAAAGACAAAAATCACATGATCATATCAATAAATGTGGAAAAAGCATTTGACAAGGTACAGCACCCATTTCTGAGAAAAACACTCAAAACATGGGAATAGAGGGAACATTCCTCAACATAATAAAGGCCATAGATGAGAGACCTACAGCCAACATCATACTCAATGGACAAAAACTAAAAGCTTTTCCACTAAGATCAGGAACAAGACAAGATTGTCCACTTTCACCACTTCTATTCAATATAGTATTGGAAGTTTTAGTACAGCAATCAGACAAGAAAAGGAAATAAAAGGCATCCAAATTGGAAAGAAAGAAACAAAACTGTCACTGTTTGCAGATGATATGATAGTGTACATGGAAAATCCTATAGGCTCCACCCAAAAACTGCTCAACCTAATAAATGAATTTGGCAAAACAGCAGGAATCAAAGTCAATATCCAGAAATCGAACACATTTTTGTATACCAACAATGAAACAGCAGAAGCAGAAATCAAGAAAAAATCTCATTCGATATAGCAAAAAGAAAAATAAAATACCCAGGAATAAACCTAACCAAGGAGATAAAAGACCTGTATGCGGAAAACTACACAACACTGAAGAATAAAATCAAGGAAGACATAAACAAATGGAAACATATACCGTGTTCATAGATTGGAAGAATTAACATCATCAAAATGTCCGTATTACCCAAAGCAATTTACATATTCAATGAAATACCTATTAAAGTACTTATTTCACAGACATAGAACAAACACTTCAAAAATTTATATGGAACCATAAACAGCCCCAAATGGCAGTTGCAATTTTGAGAAAGAAGAACAAAGTAGGAGGGATTACAATATCTGATACCAACCTGTATTACAAGGCCACTGTAGTCAAAACAGCCTGGTATTGGCATAAAAACAGGCACATGGACCAGTAGAACAGAATAGAGAGCCCAGAAATAAACCCAAGTCTCTATGGTCAATTAATATTTGACAAAGGGGGCAGCAACATAAAATGGAGTAAAAATAGCCTCTTCAACAAATGATGTTGGGAGAACTGGACAGCTACCTACAGAAAAATGAAACTCGAGCACCAGCTTACACCATACACAAAAATAAATTCAAGATGGATAAAAGACTTAAATATAAGCCATGACACCATTAAAATCCTAGAGGAGAACATAGGCAGGAAAATCTCAGATATCTCATGCAACAACATTTTTACTGATATGTCCCCTAGAGCAAGGGATATAAAGGAAAGAATAAACAAATGGGATCTCATCAAAATAAAAAGCTTCTGCACAGCTGAAGAAAACAGCATTAAAATAAAAAGAGAACCAACTATATGGAAAAACATATTTGCCAATGATACCTCAGACAAAGGTTTAATCTCCAAAATGTACAAAGAATTTACATGACTCCACTCTAAGAAGATAAGCAACCCAATTAAAAAGTGGACAAAGTACTTGGACAGACACTTCTCCAAGGAGGACATACAGAGTATTCAGAGACACATGAAAAGATGCTCAATATTGCTAGCCATCAGAGAAATGCAAATTAAAACCACAATGAGATACCACTTGACACTGGTCAGAATGGCCATTATAAAGAAATCAACAAACAACAAGTGTTGGAGAGGTTGTGGAGAAAAGGGAACACTAGTTCACTGCTGGCAGGATTACAGACTGGTACAACCACTAAGGAAAGCAGTATGGAATTTTCTCAGAAAACTAAAAATGGAACTTCCTTTTGACCTGGCAATTCCAGTGCTAGGATTATATCCTAAGAACCCTGAAACACCAATCCAAAAAAACCTATGCACCCCAATGTTCATAGCAGCACAATCTACAATAGCCAAGTGTTAGTAGCAACCTAGGTGCCCATCAGTAAATGAATGGATCAAAAAACTATGGTACATGTACACAATGGAATTCCATGCAGCAGAAAGAGAGAAGGAGCTCCTGTCCTATGTGACAGTATGGATGGAACTGGAGAGCATTATGCTGAGTGAAATAAGCCAGGTGGTGAAAGACAAATACCATATGATCTCACCTTTAACAGGAACCTAAGCAACTAAACAAACAAGCAAGCAAAATATAACCAGAGACATTGAAATAGAAAACAGGATGACAGTGACTAGAGGGGAGAGAGGAAGGAATTTCAGGGGAAAAGGGGAAGGGTTTACAGGAACAAGGATAAAGGACATATGGACAAAAACTAAGGAGGGTGGAAATGGTAGGGAGGTGGGGAGCACTGTGGGGGGTGGACTGGGATGGGGGTAAAAGACAGAAAACTGTACTTGAACAATAATTTTAAAAAATAAAATAAAATAAAAAGAGCAACCAGCCTAGGGCCAGCGCTAACATCCCTGAGAGTGGTTATACACTCTAGAATCACTCACTCCCTCTAGGATGAAAGCTCAATTATAATTTGTAGCTGCTCAGAGAGAGCTTTCTGACAGTAGTCAAACCTCCCTTTAATCCCGCTCTGCCCGTGGAGGAGGAAGTAGGCGAGAACTCAAACTACTTCCTGGGGAAAGCCCCATCTATATGACTTCTTCAAGAGCCTGTTGATTCCAGAAAATAGATGATAATGAGAATGGGGGGGGGTTGTTTGTTTGTTTGTGTGTTTTCAGAGCTGACTAAACTCAGTGGGATGAATAGATAAGTAATTGTGGAGTTTTACAAGCCAAGACTCCAAAAACCTATTCCTGATCGTTTTCCTTCTAGCGCATAACATTGTTTCTACAGAAAGATGGCGTCTGTGTTCTTGACTTATAGATACGCAACTAGAATATAGCCAGGGTTGTACTAATAAATATCATCCCTTTCCCTCACCCAGGTTTTGAATCATGTGAGAAATAAAACAAAAAATATGATAACTAGACACAAAATACCTTGTATTTTGGAGAATGTGGCTTAGGGCTTCCTAATGTCAACACCTTTTCCTCCCAGATACAACAGTTGTGAATATTTAGATTCTCTTGCAGAAGGCAAGAGGCATGATCTGAGGTGAGCATTCCCAATTTATTCTTCTGAAATAACTCACTTCATCTCACTTAGGGCAGAACAAATAAAGGCATGCCCAGAGACCAGGAGCATGACACTCACTGAGCCCCCTCCACATGCCAGGAAACAGCAGTGGGAAGGAAGAAGCATTTCCCTTACTGAGAAGCTCCATGTATCTTGTGCCTATAATTCAGGGGTGTTGCAACCTGATGTGGTTTGGTTAGGATAGGAGGGGGGCCATAAAAAAGGATGATCGCTAGTTCATATCGTGAGGGCTGCCTGACTTTCTCATTGACTATGTTTTCCCAGGGAAGGCCATGGATGAGTAAGACAGGCAGGTGTTTAGCAGGCCTCCATCCCTTCCTGGTCACTCTGCATTTTATGCTCAGCCCAGAAGTGATACAGAAAACCAGAGTAAATATTGACACTGTTGTAATATAATGGCATTAGCAGATGTTGGTTCTGTGGGTCCTACTGTCTTGATATCTTGAACCCAAGACAAGATAGAGCAGTGAGCTGTTCCTCATTCAGGAGACAGGATTTGAGACCCTGCAGCTAATTGTGTGACCTCAGGCCACTTTTTAAATTTGCCTAGATTCCTGGTTAGCCTTTTATAAAGTGAATGTAGTAGGTTGAAATGCCATGTAAAAATGGCAAAGGGTGGCCATCTTTGCAATGCATGTGTAAAGAGTTCTTGCAACTGAAAAATAAGACAACACACAACTCAGCTTAAAAAATGGCCAAATAATTTGAAAAATATTTTACAAAAGACGGGATATGAGTGGCTAATAAGCACATGAAAAGATGTTCAGGGGAGGAAGGTATAAGGAGACTAAATGGTAGCGGAAAAGGTATAATAAAAATTAAATAAAAAATAAAAGTTATCTCAGTGCAAAATTAAAAAAAGATGCTCAGTATCATTTGTCATCAGGAGATGCAAATTATAACCAAAGTGAGAGTATGTAGAGTACATACCTACCCTTTGCAGTGCTTAATATTAAAAGACTGATAATACATACCAAAGGGCATATATATCATACCATAAAAGGATATATACATATCCTTTTGAATGCTTAATATTAAAAGATTGATAGTAACAAAGTGTCGGCAAGGGTGAGTAGCAACTGAAACTCATATGTCACTGATGGGAATATAAAATGGTACAACTATGGAAAACAGTTTGATGATTTATTAAAAGTTAAATGTATTCCTACAATATGATGAAGCAATTTCACTCCTATTTACCCAAGAGAGATGAAAGCATATATCCACCCAAGTACATGTACATAATTACTCATAACATCTTTTTTTGTAATAGTCAAAAAACTGGAAACAAGTCAGATGTCCATCAACAGATGAATAGGTCAACCATGGTATATCCAGCGTGTCTATTATTACTATTCAGAAATAAGAAAAAACTATTAATACATACAACATGAATGAATCCTAAAATAATTATGCTGAGTGAAAGATCCAGCATTTAATCCAGATCAAAAAGTAAAAAAACCCAAACCCAGTACATCTGTATGATTGCATTTATATAAAATTCTAGAAAATGCAAACCGACCTGTAGTGACAGAAACCAGATGGGTGATTACCTCAGACCAGGGCTGTGGGGAAGGATGGCCGCAAGAGGACATTTAGGGATTATGAGAATGTTTGGTGTCTTGATCACAGTGATACTTTCATGACTGTATGCCTATGTCAAGAGTTTAAACAGTATTTGCGTTTTACTATACATAAATTATACATCAATAATATTGTAACAGAAAGAAGAAAGGGAAGGAAGGAAGGAGGAAAGGAAAGGAAAGGCTGAACCATACAGTAACGTGGAAGAATTTCAAAATGATTGTGATGAGAAGGAGACGCCAGACACATACTACACACTGTATGACTTCATTTTTATACAATTCTAGGAAAAGCTAACTACTCTCTAATGACAAAAAGCAGATCAGTGATCGCCTGGGTTTGGAGGTCAAGGGAGGGATAAACTGTGAAGGGGCGAGGGGAAACTTCAGGGCGCGATGGAAATATTCTGTAGTTTGATTGTAATGGTGGATTTGCATGTATATACATCTATCAAAACTCATGGAATTTTACACTTTAAATGGATTTATCTATTGATGCAAATTACATCTTCCTCAATAAAGTGACTTTTAAAAGAAAAAAAGATTTTTTTAAAGGCTTTTGTTTAACTCTCATGCCAGGAATCATTCAAGTTAAGAAACCAGCACAAGACATGGGCCTGAGAGGTGTCTTTGCTTGGGGATGATATGTAAACGGGCCTCTTAGCTTTATAAACCAACCCAAATCCCATTGCTGAATGGACTTTTTCCTGAGACAACAAGAAAGTAGTCTGCTATGTAATAATATGAAAAACTTTGTTTTTACTAAGGTCAGGGTTAAAGCTCTGGCTAATATTCACAAGGTGTTATTTGGCTTTGTTCCTCAGGCTGGGACTACACCCAGGGGGAGTTGGGGTCCTGGATTTTAAAGAGGGAGGACTGGATTAAGAAGATCCTCGTCCAACAGATAAAGCTGAGGAGCAGCAGGCAAGTAGAGGAACCAGGAGGCAACGCCGTGAGCAGTGAACAACCAGGAATGAAGAGAAGGAGTCATCTGTTCTCAGGGTTTCCCTTTTCTACACTGTATTTTCCCCTCCTTGACCTCTTCTCACCCACAATCCTGCGGTAAACTCAAGTTAAATACCACAAAAATTTGATATTAACTGTGTTTGAGGACATTAATGGGGTGGGGGCATGTGGGGAGGCTGGGAGGCCGTGGCCAGGTAGTGTGATCTGCGGACAGCGTAGAGGCTTGGAGACCTAGGTGCTGGATGTGACCCTCCGAGAGGCCCAGAGCAGTGATCCAGTGCAGAAAGGGTCAAGACCTAACAAAAAGCAGGGGAAACACGTAAGCACTCCTCAGGGATTCTTTGAACGACGGGGTACAGGGGGAGGGCGGGGAGAAAATGGATTTCCTGGATCAGTGGGGTTGGGGGAGTTGGGCTGGGGTGACTGAAGCACGGATGACAGCACTGGTGTTAAGGAAATGGTGACCTCCTAAAAGGAGGTTGGTTGGGGACGTTGGAGCTATAAAGAGACTCACTGCCACCACCTGCTACCCCCACTGCACCTCTCAAGGATGTTTTAGCTCTCCTGAGTTATTTTGGACAGTGAGTCAGAAAAAGTCCATAGGGCCAGGTTTATCTCTTCTATCTGAAAAACTCCACTGAGACCTAGAGTATATGACCAACCTTAAGGAGTAATTGCCTTTGGCTGATCTGACGTCAGTTAATGACTGGACTTTGTACCTGAAAGAGAGTTAAAACTAAAGATAGTTGGGGTGGAGGGAACCATTTCCTCCTTGGATTACCTAGCAAGAGGATCTAAAATGCAAGGCTTCGTTCACCTCACCCTTTTCGCCCTCCTTTTTGTAATTTCAGGTAAGGAATATTTTAAAACCTTACATTCTTTTAAGCATGTTTGTTGTCTTTGAGGTGGAATCAACAGGCTTTAGCTACTAGTTCCCACAGCCCAACAGATGGGCTATATTGTGGATGAAATTTGCTCTCCAACTTCGCTCAAAGACACAAGGCCTTTCAGTCTGTGATGAAGGTAGATAGAACAGTCGTAAGGAGGCCTCTGGACTAAGAGTTGGGGTTCAGCAAACCAGAGATCTGTCCTTAAAAGTTCCTGAGGACAGAGAAGCATGACTTGGTAGGTTCCAAGGGCTCTGTGCCCTGCTCTTTGACCCCCAAATGTCATTTGGGCCCTAAGGCAGTGTAGGGACCTGGTTTGATCTCTGCTTCTGCCATCAGAGTCTTGTGCCCCCTTATATGTGGGAACTAAAGGTTGACCCCCAGGTAAACCTCTTAATCCCTCTGCGTATTAGTTCAGTCTTCTATTAACTGTGTCTCTCATATCCATGTCCCAGGTCCTGCCAGGCACAGGGTAAGTCCTTGATAAGTGAGAATAGTAGGAATAGGAGTAGCAGCAGTCAAAGACTGGCTGGTAGACTATTTTCTTTAAAATATTTTTATTATATTTTATGAATTATGCTATTACAGGCATCCCAATTTTCCTCCTTTGCTCCCCTCCCCCCATCTGCCCCTCACCGTCTGCTCACTCAGGCAATCCCCACACAATTCATTGTTCATGTTCATGGGTCATGCGTATGTGTTCTTTGGCTACTCTGTTTCCTATATTGTACATTTTTTTCTTTTTCTTAAAGATTTCGTGTACTTATTATTAGAGAGAGGGGAAGGGAGGGAGAAAGAGAGGGAGAGAAACACAGGTCAATGTGTAATAGATACATTTATGAACTGATTGCCTCTCTTACACCCCCCAGTAGGGACCTGGCCCATGACCCAGGCATGTGCCCTGACCAGGAATTGAACTGGGGGCCTTTTGGTTCGCATACCTGTGCTCAGTCCACTGAGCCACTCCAGCTAGCGCCCTATGCTGTACTTTACATTCCTATAACTATTCTGTAATTACCAACTTGTACTTCTTAATTCCCTCACCTTTTTTGCCCATCCCTGCAACCCACTCCCATCTGGCAACCATCAAAATATTCTCTGTATGTATGATTCTGTTTCTGTTCTGCTTGTTTGTTACTTTTTGTTTTTTAGATTCAATTGTTGATAGATGTATTTGTTCTCATTTTGTCGTATATATTTTATTTATTTATTTTTAGAAAGAGGGGAAAGGAGGGAAAAAGAGAGGAAGAGGAACATCAATGTGTGGTTGCTTATCATGTGCCCCCTGCTGGGGACCTGGCCCACAATCCAGGCATGTACCCTGACTGGGAATTGAACCAGTGACCCTTTGGTTCGAAGGCCCATGCTTAGTCCACTGAGCTATACCAGCCAGGGCTATTTGTTGTCATTTTACTGTTCATATTTTTTATGTTCTTCTTCTTTTTAAAGAAAATCCTTTAACGCTTCATATAATACTGGTTTGCTGGTGATGGATTCTTTTAGCTTTTTCTTGTATGGGAAGCTGTTTGTCTGTCCTTTAATTCTAAATGATAGCTTTGCTAGGTAGATTAATCTTGGTTGTAGGTAAGCTTTTCATCACTTTGAATATTTCTTGCCAATCCCTTCTAGCTTGAAAAGTTTCTTTTGAGAAGTCAGCTGACGGTCAGCTGAGGGCTCCCTTGTAGGTAACTAACTGCTTTTCTCTTGCTGCTTTTATGAATCTCTCTTTGTTTTTAACTTTTGGCATTGTAATTATGATGTGTCTTGGGGTGGACCTCTTTGAATTAATCTTGTTTGGGACTCTGTGCTTCCTGGACTTGTATGTCTATTTCCTTCTCCAAGTTAGAGACGTTTTCTCTCATTATTTTTTTAAATAGGTTTCCAATTTCCTGTTCTCTCTCTTCTCCTTTCTAGCACCCCGATGATGCAAATGTTGGTATGCTTGAAGTTTTCCCAGAGACTCCTTACACTGTCTTCATTTTTTGGATTCATTTTTCTTCTTGAAATTCTGTTTGGTTATTTTTTGCTTCCTTATATTCCAAATCACTGAATTTATTATCAATTTTATCTACTCTACTGTTGATTCCCTATAAATTGTTTTTTTATCTTAATTAGTGTATCCTTCATTTATGACTGATTCCTTTTTTATGGATTCTATGCCCCTTTTTTATGCTGTGAAAGTTCTAAGTTCACTGGGCATCCTTATAACTGTTTTAAATTTTTATAGTGTTTTAAGCTCCACATCTAGAAGATTGCTTGTCTCCATTTTGTTTAGTTCTTTCCCTGGACTTTTGTTCTGTTCTTTCATTTGGGCCCTGTTTTTTTTTTTTGTCTTCTAGTTTTGGCAGGCTCCCTGTGTTTGTTTCTATGTATTAGGTGGAGCTGCTACATCTCCCAGGCTTGGTAGTGTGACCTAATGTAGCAGGTGTCCTGTAGGGTCCAGTGGCACAGCCTCCTCTATTACCCAAGCTGGGTGCACAAGGTGTGCCCACTGTGTGGGCTGTGTACACGCTCCTGTTATAGTTGAGTCTTCAGCACTCTTGGCACATCCAAGGTCAGCCACTACCTATGTTCAGTCTGCAGTCACACAGCATAAGCTACAAAGTGACCCAAAGATTGCTGCTACTTTTGCTAGGCTTGGAGGTGCCCAGGCAAGCCCTAACTGTGACCAGGGCTGGCTGCTGCTAATGCCAGACCTAGGGCCACTTAGGAAGAGGTACAGGGCTCACTGAAGCCAGATGCTGCTTGTTTGAGATAATTTAAGAAAATCTGAAATGTAGGCCAAGACAAGCCATTCATATAGAAAAGCCACTGGTTGGGTGTGCCTGAATGCTGGTTGGGACAGGGTCTCAGGGAGTCACCAGGGTGGGGCAAACAGTGTGAGCCAGGTTGATGAGTGTCAGATATGATGCCTGCCTGCTGGCTCTGTAGCTCTGCGGGAGGCTGGCTCAGAAAAGGAATAATGGCTTCTGCCAGTACTTCTATCTGGTAGAAAGCTGCCCCCTACCTCTTGCCCTGGTTCCAGACAATGCAGTTTCTCCCCATAAGTCTCTGGTGCCTTTTGAGCTGCTGCCTATAGGCTGGAGCTGAGAGGAAGTGAATATGAATAAGTCTGTGCTTGGGCCCTTTAAAAGAAACTGCCAGGGATTCCAGCAGTTTCTCTCTTCCACAGCCTCAATCCCTGCTGGTTTCTGCAGCCAGAAGTTATGGAGACTTATCTTCCTGGCTCTGAAACCCTGGGCCAGGGGGCCTCATGTGGGGCTGAGACTATCCCTGAGATATCCCTCCCAATTTTTATCTACCACGTTTTTATTTATGGCAGTGGAACCAGTTCATACGTGTCTCTGCCCCTCCTACCAGTCTCAGTGTAGTTTGTTCTTTATTTCTGTAGTTTTAGGACTTCCATTCAGCTTGATTTCTGACAGGTCTGAATGATGGTTGTTCTATAGTTTAGTTGTAATTTTATGTGGTTGTGAGAGAAGGTGAGCTGTGTTTACAAACACTGCCATCTTGACCAGAAATCTGGACTCTTTTCTTGCCCCCAGAAGAGCAATTGCTTACTTCTCAGGAATGACTGTTTAAGCCAGGCCCCGTTTAAGTGGAGAGCCAGGGACTCACACCCAGCAGGGAATCAGGTAGCCTCTTCATCACTTTTCCATATTCAAATGTTTAGAAATTGCTTTCTCACTTTTCTTAATCATTTTTTTAACTGATTGTCTATGTCTGAGTTCTTAATGACAATAAAGATTCTAGACATTTACTGCCCCATGTGTCCAAAGCATCTTAACAGTTAAAAAAGGCAACTTTGATGATCACCATAGCCCTTAGGACAAAGACCATCTCTATTTATTCTACTCCAAAAAGTTCATGTGTCTAAAATTATTAATGGGTAAATGTTACTAGAAAAATATTTTTGGAAGAAGTTTAATACACACTTAATGAGGTTTTTTTTTTAAATTTCATCATTCTTTAAACACATTCTTTCCCTTCTCTCTCTCATATCTATCAACAGCTAAAATGCCATGTAATGGAAAATTCTGGCAATTGCCTTAAACTGTTAAAAGACAAAGGAGTTCACTTCCAGGTTGTAACAGCGCCACCTGGTGTCACTTTTAATTGTCCTCACTGAGGGCTACTTGGAGGAATATTAAACCCAGATTGACAGTTCTGCGACCACAGGCATAAATATTACTTCTTGGTGCTTATGAACTCTTTGTCATATTTTAATAACATTTCCCAGTTTTGTCTAGTTAATTTTTAATTTGATTTATTGTGGGAGTTTTTGGTGTGTGTTTTTGGAAGTAGTCATGTATTTTTATTTTTAATGTGGTCAACTACACAGTAAGTTCTCATCTAACATTACAGATAGATTCTACAACTTAAAATGATGTATAATGAAACCAGTTATACCATAGGTTAGTTGATACAAAGATAGTTAAGTTCCTACAACATCGCACCAAAGTTATAGCAAAAAAAGATGTTGAATGAGAGCAATGTTATTTGAGGACATATTGCATTTATTTTTCAGAAAAGAAGTAATTGGGTACCAATTACAGCTGACCCTTGAACAACACAGGTTTCATTTTTAAAATCCAAGCATAAATGAACTCACACAGTTCAGACCTGCATTTTTCCAGGGTCAACTCTTCCATTAAATAATAACAATCATCATTATATACTTAATGTTCAGTCTTCTGAAACTCGGTATCTTTGTTCCTCATGCCTATTGCTGCTTCAGCCAGAGCTGCTACAAGTCCTATCCCCAGCGTGA
>PVKM010044465.1:0-12227 GCA_004027735.1 Carollia perspicillata | reverse complement strand
TCTCCTGCGATATCTTTACAACACAGAAGTGTAGTAGTAATTCTTGCACAGATGAAGAGACCGAGGCATGGAGAGGTTCAGTAGCTTGCCCAAGGGAGCTATTAAATGAGAGAGCTAGGACTTGGGAGCCAGATACTTCTGAATTCAGAGCCAGGGCCCTTATTCACTTGCTGCTCTCCCCCTGCGTGCCAAACACTCACATGCAACTGTCTAGGAGGCATCTCTGAGGGGTCGTTTCATGGGCACTTTATATTCAAAATTTCCATAGCCAATCTCATCTTGTTCCTTCTGAGCCTGCTCCCTCCCAAGACTCTCTGTCTTTGTAAATGGGGCTAGCAACTCTCCAATTGCCTAAGCCAGAAAATGAGGGTTATACTTGATTGTTCATCTTTATCCACACCTACTTAATCAACCACCAATACCTGTAGCTTCTAACTCCTAATGGTCTCTTGTACTTGTCCTTTTTTTCCCCCTGTCTTCACTGCCACCACTCTAGTGTAAGTTAGCATCATTTCTTTTTGAGTAAATGCAATTACCCTCTAATTGAGCTATATAATTGTTTAATGAGCCAGAGAATATTATTTTCACCTGGATTCCTTTGAAAGCGTGCTCTATCTTAATGGGAAGAAAGATTGGGATAGAGGACCATCTCCCCTTCCCCAACACATTCCCAGCACTCCTAGCATATCACAGTCAAGGATATTAGGTGAAACCAAGATGCTAGGGCAAGAGGAAAGTTATATTTTTTTTATAGGCATAGAGGAGAGACTTTTGTGGTCAAATACCCAGTAGAGAAAAACACCCAGAGGTGGTGAGAAAATAGAAAGGAAAGAGAAGGGAGGAGAAGTAAGGCTGAAGAACCCAAAGATGATAAGAGATAGGAGCCAGTGAAAATTCACAGTTTGGAGAACCAACAAGTATTTTTCAAATACTATAGCTTAATTGTGAATATTATTTGCTTTGCTCTGAAGTAAATCCTTCCTTTTTCCTCATAAAATTTTTCAAAAATTTTGAAGAACTTGGGAGAGTATACATGTTTTGAGAAACTGAGCCCAATTTTAGGACTGGGCTCCTAAAACTGTATTTTAATATAGTGTGTTGCAGAGAAACCATAAAGCCAGAAGGAAAAGGAGGCCATGAGAAATAGAACCAGGGGAATTTGCAGAAACTTTGGAGTGATACTTTGGCCTTGTTTTAAGTCATGGAATTGTTGAGAGCTCAAGAGAGCTATTCCTATATCTCCAAAAAGACAAAGAGTACTCAGCTGACATCTGATTTACATTTGCATGTGTACAAAATCAGTACTCCCTGCATGAAAAAATGATATTCTAAGAGAAGCATGCACATCTAGAATTTCCTTTCTTCTTTATGAAAATATAGCCAAGTAAGTCATTGTCTAAATTTCAGAATGGAATAAATCAGAAGCTGAATTGACAATGGCGTTCCAACCAGCTGGGTTTGATTCCCGGTTCTGCCTCTTAACTGGGATTCAAGGGACTTGTCAACTACACTTTGAATTTATATTGTAGTTATTTATGTTTGTGTAGTCTCCCCATTATGTTACGAGATCCTATTATTCTACAAGATCCATGATGGAATCCGTGTCACATCAGCACTACAACCCTGGAGAGTTCTGAGCACAGTGTTTTTCCAAAGTGATTGAGTCAAATGTTGATTAAATGAGTAACTTTTTTTTTTTTCTGTTTGTGATGATTCTTTAGAATGGTAAAGGAAACAATTTGAGACATTGCTTTATATAATTTTATATTGTAAAGATTTTCTGAAAATTGACCATTCAGTGTGTTCCATTGAAATCATGAATGCATTTATCATGCTTACTAGACTTGAAGATGTAACTAACTTATAATTCCATTTTTCTTGTTTGAAGTAGGCCTAAAAGACTAAGGTTCTTTTGGTGGGGGAGGCAGCAGTTTCAAGACTTGTATTTAAGAAACTATTGGTTTATCTTTTTACATCTAGTTTTAAATTATATTTTTTGGGTCTTTCCTTCTATTAACTCTTTTCTGATTAGTATTTTGTAATCCATTTTCTCCTACGTAAATAGTACTTTTAACTTTAGATTACAGATTCTATTTGAAGAGTTTTGAAAAAGTATTTTGATGGTTTAGATTTATTCAAGAAATTTTAGACTTAAAAACAATGATATTTTGTTTAAAATATTTTTTTAATAATTAAATATATTTGGGAAATTGTTTACACTAGATATTCTTAGAGTTGGTAAAGGGGTAGATTTGGTCTTCTTTCCTTGTCAACCATCAATCTGCCTGCTACTCAGCTATGCACCAGCAATATCAGTGTAACCTGAGAGTTTGACAGAAACACAACGTCCTGGGTCCCAGCACAGAACTATTGAATCAGAATCTGCATTTTTTCCTTTTTGTTGTTGACTTGACTGCAGATATCCTCACTTTCTCCCCCTTTGCCTCCACTGAGTCCCCACATTTCCTCTGGCCATCACCACACAGTTGTCTCTGTCTGTGGTATGCCTATGTATTCTTTGGCTAATTCCTTTATTATCCCCAGGAGATTTGTATGCGCATTAAGGTTAGAGAAAAGCAAATCAATTGAGTCTTTTTTCCAAAATACACCCTGCTGCAAAAGCAGCTGAGTATAAAGTATTTTTCAATGCAGACCACACTTGGAATTCTGATTTATTTGATGGCTTAATGTTTATTGACTGCACCTGGTGTGCTAGATGCTGCAAAAAAAATTCAAACCACCCAGCCATTGTTCTACAGTTACTTTACTATAAAATAAGAAGATGCAGACAATTTACTATCTTTTCTTTAATTGGTTCTTTTAAATACACACACACACACACACTCACATTAAAAGAAGAAAAAGAGTTGGGTAGAAGAGACAGATTAGTGTCCCACTTCAAGGGATGTGGTTCATTGTTAAAATAATAGTAGATGTGGGATATTCAAAGACACAAATAGAAATGAGGGGAATTCCATCAATCGTGTAGATGTCTGGTCTATGAGAAAGCAAACATCTGGATGGCTAAATTTGGTTAAGCAAGGTATCTGGATAATTGCTTGCATTTTGTACTTCTCCAGATGTTTTAGCTTTGTGTTGATGTAGCTCAAGCCCATTGGTCTCAGACATTTCATGAATTTTTAGTAGAAAAAGTTCTGAAAGCATTGATTTTATGTCTACATTCCATTATTCATGAAAATTATAGTCTTTTAAACCTGACATTTGGTCAAGTTTCTCCTCCACCCTTGTGTTAAATCGCCATTGTATATAGTGGATCTAGAAGATATTCTTAGTTACTATTATCCACAATATCCACAATATCCACTATTATCCACAATATCCAAATATATGATGAAATGAAAGTAAGACTTTTGAAGGGGTCCAGATTATTTCAACCCCAAATATGCTACTTTGGCATAAGGGTTATTTTAAGCTGAAAGCTATTAATAATCAATGGCTATGGGAAGAGTTTTTTGCCCTCCTCTGACCTGCCTACCAGCAGGACATAACTTCCTCTTTGTGAAGGTGTCCCCTTGCCCTGTGCTAGAGGAGGAAAGCAACTCTTATTACCACAGTCCGCACTGAGATTAATCTGCACAAACAAACCTTTCTGAAGCAATCCTTCTCTTCCATAAGTTTTCCTCATATATTTCCGAATCACTTCTCTACAATTTATTGTTCCTCAAAATCTGACCCACTTCCCTTTGTTACAATGGTTTAATAACCCCCTGAGTCTAACTGCTTGAGTTTCACTTCTTCTCTGTGAACTCCTGTGAATGCAAAATATTAATACACTTATATTATTTTCTCCCATTAATGGGTCATTGGTCAGTTAAATTTGCGTGCCCCCCAGTAACTGAGTATAAGAGAGTGTAGGAAAGGACTTTCCTCCTGAACAATTTTAACTCTCCTAAAACTTTCTTTGCAAAAACTTAATAAATCATTTTAAAAGAGGAAAGGAAGAAATAAAGAAGGAAGGATAAAAAGCTAGGATATGAAGACTGTGGACAGTCCAAAGCATCAATAGAAATGGAACGAGAGTTTTCAGGAATTAGCTATTTAATCATCTTTTTCATCTAATCATTACTTAATCTGTCAATGACTGCAGGCATGGTATGTGGAGAAATTATTATTGTCACACCCTAAGCTTGCAGTGAGGTCAACTGTGGGATCAATAACAGCTCTGCTCCATCAGATAATGGACCTAAATGAGAATTGCCCCTGTTAATCAGGTATCTTGAGATCCTTGAATAGGGCACTGTGATAAATGATTGCTGACTATTCTTCCTTTAACCTCAGTGGACGTTGCTCACCCAATATTTTTAATTAACTAATTTAGTTCAGGACATTTAGAATGCCCAAATCTTTTCCAATTCTCCCCAGGGAGGTTATTCTTGGGCTAGATATCGGGAAGAGTGCCCTTTCTTTCTTTGTAGAGATATATTTGGTACATTTCAATTTTTTTTCTCAGAGAAGCACATTTCCAAGGAAGACATTGGTTTCACATTTCACTTAGCATTTAATTCTTCACAGAATGGTAGCATTTTGAAATTCAGCAAAAATATACAACATTCTTTATGGGGTATTAAACAAAAGTCAAAGCTATGGAAAATTATAACCTTCGGTGTAAAAGGAGATAGTTTCTCCTTTTAGGAAAGTTTATTAGTAATGAAAAGTCTTTTAGGAAAAAATGTTGAGTTAAACTGAGGCTATGGGGGAGACTTGACAATTAAATGATATTTCATATATTAGAAAAGACAGATTTTCACAGTTATGAATATTACTGAGTTTATGTTTTTGCGGTCTTTGTCCTTTAACATCTATTATTAAGATCTGAAATTTTAAAACTTAGAGTTTGCATGTTTCTCTACAACATTGAGAAGAGCTCATGACATTTTTAAAGTAATTCTCTAACATTAGGGTTGACATTATAGTTAACAGAGATAATAGTAATCACTTGCAATTCTGCTTTCCAATTCATCTCTCTTATATCTGGGATATGGGACTGAATTGACTAAGATAAGACAACAAAAAACTAATGATTTATTTTTTTGTCTTTCTGATTTGACTGATAAATTAGCAAATGCATTTAAAACACCACGTGTGCATCCTAAGATTCATGGGGAAAAAAATGAGTTGGCCCAGCATCTCATTAAAAATTTTTCTAGGTATTGAGATCAACCTTGATCTCGGGAAACGTTCCTTTCTACTTAAACAAGCTCAGTGTAATAGCTCCTAGCATGAAAACACATGTCTCTTTAGGTTATCTAAATGTTAGTTATTTTGTTACCACTTATGGTGTTCATGAGACACCATTTCTAGTTATTTATTGCTGCAAACCCAAACACCCCAAAATGCAGTACAATAACAAACATGGATTAGGAATTCAGACAGAGTACATAGGGATGGTTTTTATTTCAAATTCTGGGGCCTCAAGTGGGAAGACATATTGGCTGAGCAATGGCTCAGATTAATGGGGGCAGGAATTACTTGGAAACTCCTTTATTTACATGTCTGATGTGTGGACCAGGTTTTTGCAAAGGCTGGGCTCAGCTGGAGCTGTTGACAGGAGCACGTACATGTGGCCTCTCCATGTGGATGTGCTTCTCACAGTGCAGTGGTTGGGTTCTGAATGGAAGCATCCCAAGAGGAGGGAGAATTCTAAGAGAGCCCGGAGGAACTGCATGGCTTTTGGTAACCTAGCCTCAGAAATCCGAGAATGTTCCTTCTGTTCTATTTCACCAATCAAAGCAATGACAGGCTTGCCATCATTCAAGGGGAGGTGTTGCAGATCTCACACCTCGATTGGAGCTATATCAAAGATTTGTGATTGTTTTTTTAACTACCACAACATCCAATTCACAATATCCGAAAAGCCTTTTTTTCCTCCAAGACTTTGCTGAATGTTTTAAAAAGAAGCATGAGACGTCTTACACTTTATTGAGAGAAACCCAAGGTGATTCCTGTGTTTGATTATAAAGTCAAGGGCAGAAATGTTATCAATGCATTCCTTTGCATCTTCCAATATTACCCAGTTCATCAGTCTACACACAGTGGGTTCCAAGAAAATGTTATGGGGAAAATTTATTGCTATGAGAATTTAACATGAATTATGTTTCTTCCAAGAGTTCTTGCAGTCAATCAGGCTGCTGTATGAGTATTCTCTCTGATGTAACCATCATTAACCAGAGCTGTATTAGCTGTTCCTTTGTGGCATAAAGCAGACCCAAATACAGAAGGTTGCTTTTGAACTGAGCCATTGTTTCATGAGTGTTAGAACACAAATCAATACATATTGACTGGGCTTGTGTAGATGAATATGATAGCCTGGTCCTTAACAAAGTATGGTTTATTTCTTCAAAAAGATGCATAAGGCCAGAACAAAAATAAGAAGCACTTAAGGTTTTCCAAGCTATTGAATTTTAGGTACAGTGCTAATCAGTCCATTTCTTCAAATGCTTGAAGCTGTATGAACAGATGCTGTACTTTGTGAAGTACGTGCTTCTGTGTGGATGGTGTGGGGCAAGAGATCGAAGAAGGATAATAACTGTAGGTAACACTTCTGTGTATCTTAAGATGCTCATGTATCTTTTATTTGCCTATCACAAATCTAGACAAAGATGAACAGCTTGTTTATTTGCCTGATTTTAGCAGTGGCCTTCCCGCAGTATGGTGAAGAGAAACCATTGTATTTATAATAATAATAATTAATAATAATAATACATTTTATGGTTTGTATCCACTTGTAACATAATTTTCATGGAATGTAATGAATAAAGGCTTTAAGGAGTTGAGAAAAAGTAGGTTGGATCTGCAGAGGTAGAATTTTAGTATCTTAATAGGACAGTAAATACTGGAAAAAGTTCTAACAAAGGAAAACTCAATCATAAATTTATATAAAGTGTTTCTAATAATTTCTGTTGGGATAAAGGTCTCTCCCCCAAATCTCATTCTTACATCTCTTTCAGTACCATCAAGCAATGTGTTTAGGGAGATCAAATCAGTTATAAAAACAAACAAAGAAGCTACATATTGTTTGCAGCTCTCAGAGTGGCATACGAGAATTTGAGACACATTTATTGATATATAACCAGAAGGCAACTGCACTCAAGGGACTCTGGGATACATGTTCTCTTGATTCTTCTCTGCCCACCTTTTCTTAAAAGCAATATTCCCTGCTCTCATGTTATATTTCACAAGTGAGAGCCAAGAATTGGTAAGCTTCCCTCTGGAACATAGTAAGCTGTTCAATTTACTTTTTTAGTAGAGGAATAACAAAGAAGGAAACAGAAACTAAGAGTGAATTGAGTGTACCAACACACAATTTTCTTGATGCACTGAAAAGTAAGATAAAAAAATAGAAAATAAAGTGAAATAGAAAATTAAGGAAGATGGAATTGGTTTTCTATTTTATGGTTCCACTCTTGGTGGATAGAAAGTACTCAGGACACAGCCAGTGGTTTGAATTGGTGAGTGTCACTGAATGGCTCCCACTCCCACTCAGCGATGTGGGTCTCATCAGTGCAAAGCTGTGGATGAAGCTGAACACCTCTTTGAAGTCCTATGATAGAGCAGTCAGTGGTTCTGGTACAGGCACCATTCTGAAAGAAAACTTGAAGGGGTGTTTTCTAATGCAACGGTGGCCAGATACAGTTAGCTAGCATCCTCCACCACATAGACAAAGGGCTTTTGTACCCACATAGGCCAGTGAGGGCCGCATCTCTGTTCATATACAGCATGTGAGGCCACTTTCCATGGAACAGACGCTGGGTTTGAGCATTATAAAACTTGTGTACCATGCGAATTTCTGGCTTGGCATGGCCATTATGTATTCCTTCTTCATAAAAAGTGTTAAAATCTACAGCATGAGGTCCTCACACATGTTAAGGATTTGAGTTCTGAGCTGACCGGCTGGATAGTTGGTATTGTTATAACACTCCCCAGGCAGTGACTATCTTGCATCCGCTCCTCTGGCAAGGCCTGTGTGTTCAGTGCAGAGTAAGGATACAGTCTGGATGGAGTGAAGCTGAGGCATGGAAAGCTGCCGAACTGTGGAGTAAGCAATATGGCGGAGGTTTGTTTTTTCTCTTTAAGTGTGTCAAATGTACTTAACGAAAATCTAGATTTCTATTAAAATAGTTTATTAATTTGTAATAAATGCTCACACAAGTGTTATAAGAAGTGAGCGCTCAGTCTTAGGTAGACCTCAAATGTCTAATTATTCTGAAGAATTGCCCAAGACATACATTTTGTAGCATACCATACTCACACCCACTGCACACACACAGATTTTCATTTAGCCACTCATTCAGCAATTGTTTATTAAGTTTCTGGTTTTGTACTGGCTGTGCTAAACACTCGGGATGAAAAGATGAGTAGAATTCCCCAGCTTTAATGTTTTTGTATGTAGTAGATGTAATTGGAGTGGTAATTCTTATTTCTCATATGGATTTTGAAGTCACATTGGCTGCAATTGATCAGAATCACATAAAAGAAAAGTAGAGGGTGTGAATTATGAAGTGAGTTCCAGACTGTCTTTGGAGAACCAATACTGACACAGATATGAGAAAAGGGTTGGAAATCATCTGTTTTATTGAGAATTTGAATTCTGACATACTTTTTGCCTTCAGGGGTACAAGTAATTTGCTCTCCAGGAGTGGGAACAGATCCACCTTTCACGCTCCTGGAAATTGTCCCCACAGGTGCTTCTAATCATTTAAAAGTTGTGACTAGTGCATAGGTAGTGCCTTCAGAGATCACATCTTTCCTGTCAGGGAGGCTAGGCCAGCAGTAGTTTTGTTTCCAAGTTATAGATTGACATATGACCTTGCTTGTCCAGGGTCATATGGCTGTAATGGGGGGCAAAGTGGAGGTCCCCAGACTATAGAAGTTCCCCATAGCCCATGTTTGAGGGAAAGAGGAGCAGATGATACAGCAGTTAAGATACTTTTTATAAAAATGGCAAGTTGACAGCTGTGTCCTTCCTGAAGGAAAGGGGACTGTCACCCAGGGTGAAAGGAGTACACGACTCTTAAGAGTATACAGTGGCTTATGACATAGTCATGGGATGTGAATGTCCTCCCTGGGTGTCCCTGTGTCACAGGGAACTCTTGCCCTGATTGAAGATGGCAGCCTAAAGAAGTTAAAATATACAGGGGAATTGGCAAATACATTAGCCACATCACAGGAGGGCCCAGATATGAGGTCTCATAGGAAGTTCCAGGCTGAGCATTTTAAAATAAAGGCAGGCTGAGAGAGAGAGGACAGGCAGCCACGAGGAGCCATGAAATAGGGGGATTCGGCCATGAGGTCTGAGAGAGGAGGCAGCAAGCAGCTATGCAGTTTGTAGTGAAGCAGTCTGCCGTGAGGTCTGGTACACAAGGTAGAAACCATGCTGGCTGGGAGCCAGGATTCTGCCATCCGGCATGGGCGGTGAGGAAGGCAGCCATGTGGGCTGAGGGAAGGGTGTAAGGAGAGAGCTGATGGAGCTGTGTGGGAACCTGCCTAGCCAAGCACAGGTTTGTGGGAGGTGCTTTGGAACTGAACTGTGACCAGGAATGTAGGCTTCTGATTCTCTGAAGGACGTACGGAGAAGCCACTCTCTTGGTACATGTGCCTCCCTGGACTCCACCATGACCCAGTGTAACATGGTACATGTTTCCTGGACTACTACATGGAGACTGAGACCAGTGCACCCCAGATCCTGAAGGAGAGAGCTGCTGTGAGAGGACAGCGACTCTGAAACCCATGAGCATACTTTCCAGAGGGGATGGAGAACGTTGCACAGCCAAACAGATAAGGATATGTGGAATTCTGGGTATGCTTTTGGCTTAGCCTGGTGGGGCGCAAGGGGAGTGCTAGGTCTCGTGGGAGAACAGGGCTCTGAGCAGGAGTGCTCCCAGCCCCTCCAAGGCTGGAATCTTGTAAATCAAAAGCTGTTTTCTTCAGTGCTAATTGTTAGGTCATGTATCAAGGCAACATGTGGATGGGCCCAGGCTTACTTGGTTACATGGCTACCAAATGTTGGAGCAAAGACTCTTCAGGCACAGGAGCAAAGTTGGCTTCTGTGTACAAGGCCCACTAATCATATTAAGCAAAAGTTTTCTCAGGTAGCAAATTTCCAGGGTTGCTTTTGCCAATTTTGAGACCAGCAAAGAAGTACTCCACCTGCAAAAGCTTGCCACCTTCTTTTCCCCCTATATATGGCCAAGGACGAGAAGAATGGACCCAGGAAGTAGAAATGACATGCCCAGTATCTTTAGCCCTTACCCAGAAATTTTGACTTTTGAAAGGGGAAAACTTTTCCTGAGCTTCAGTCATCACAGAAGTGTCCCCCTACCCCTTCGGCACGTTAACAGCAGACAGTTAGGTAGCATGTTCTCCATTTACAGCTGAAGAAACTGAGTCTTAGGGGGTTGAAATGATTTGCTCATAATTACACAGGCTGTACTTGGCTGTGTTTATTCAGATCACATCTGCCATCAATTGCTTTCTTCCCTCTGATACTCTAGGTCCTTAAACAGGAATGCAGGAGAAAAAAAAAACACAAAAGGATAGCTAGGTTGTAAAAGGAAGTGAGAAGAGCTCGGTGAGTTAGTGCGGACACAGGATGGAAGAGTGGGAGCAGGTGGAGAGGGAGGGAGAGGGGCTGGCCTCCGTGGAGTCTCTGGTGTGTGTGAATATTTAACACACTCTGGCTTCTCCTCCAGGCAGAACAATTTTCTCTGGATGCTCTTCCTTCATCTCAGAGGTTATAAGAATTCTGTCAGTGTTCTTTTTGTGGATGTAATCATAGGAAACTTCTTAAAACACAATTTACTAGTAGAAAAATTATTTTAAATTGTATATTTATAAAGCATATATTATCTTGGTGATTAAGTCCTAAAATTAAAATTCCCACGAGGACTTTTTTATTCACAATTATAAGAGGGTTTTACACATGGCTGATATTGCTTCTCATGTCCTGGGCCCACATAATGCCTTTTTGATAAGGAGCTCAAATTATTCCAGGGGGAGGATGCCTAGCTGTGCAGAGGGTAGGAGGAGACAGACAGCCTTCAAATGCTGGCTCTTGCACAGCTGTGTGAACTCGGGCAAGGTTCTCAACATCTCTTAACCTACACGCATCTACAAAATGGGGTAATTTCTACCACACCAAGGTGTTGTGGAGATTAAGTGACACATGTGATACCAGGTCTAATGCACGGTCTGGTGTAAAATTAGGGGTCGGTCTCTGTTAGTTTTCTTTTCCTTTCCTCCCCACAGGATAGGGGATTGGCTTCAATCTCTGTTGTCTCATTTTGCAGATGGAGAAAGAAAAACATAAATGAAGGATTTACCAAATTTTCTATTAGAATCTAGTCCCACTAATTTCCAATTTGCTATTCTAGCTACTGACTCCGTTAAGCAAACCTAGATCTACAGATAGTGAGGAAACCCAGGAGGAGGAGATGAGCCTAATTTGGAGCTGTTGAAAGATGCTGATTCCATGTCAGTTTGACATTTTCTGAGGATTTATGGGAGAAGTGGTTGCCGTGTTTCTAGCTCTTTCAGTGAGAAGTGTGACTTCGGTCAAATCATTTGACCACTTTGGGCCTCAGTGCTTTCATGGCCATTGGACTCTACCTCTCTTCCAAGACTTACATTTTCCTTCTGCTGTTATTATGTCTAAACATGCCTGTTTCCACCATGAGATCCTGAGTGTGTAGGGCAGGGATATGACCTGCTCACCTGCATTTTGCACAGTACCTCTTCCAATGCCTCTTATGTTGCTAATCAGAAAAGCTGGAACAGGTTTGATGTGAGATGGTATGATGATGTTGAAATCATAGCAAAGCTACAATTCTATTACAATAATTGAATACATACACATACATGTACTCACACACTCATACACTATGTTACTCAAGATATTGTCATCCGAAGGGCATAGTGTGATGAACAGGGTTGACTGTGTCCTTCTCAAATTAGCTTTAAGGTGAAATTATTGAAGGCTTCTTTTCAGCCTACAGTAATTTCTAATTCTAGATGTGAGCTCCTCCTCTTCACGGGATAAATAGAAGAGTAGGAATGTGATCTGGGCTCATTATGAAATGAGCTCATGTCAGATTTATGTGATTGCTTATTTATTGTTTCTCTTTCCTGCTAATATGTGAGCACTGTGAGAACTGGAATCTGTTTGTCTTGTTCTCCACTGCATCCGCTGTAGTAGAATAGTGTCTAAACAC
>PVKM010044464.1:0-12224 GCA_004027735.1 Carollia perspicillata | reverse complement strand
TGGATGGGTGGGGAGTGAAGGGGGAAAATGCAAATAGGAAGAAGAATGGAAAAACAAGAGATGGTGATGAGTGTGGCTTCTGAGAACAGAAGGAGATGGGACAGCAGCAGGACTTTGTCCTGGGGTCTGCTCTCCTCAGTCACATGTCCCCCATTCCTACACCAGAGAACTGGGCAGCCCTGACTCATACCCCTCTAAGGGATGCTTGCTGGCCACACCCAGACTGATGTCCCCAGAGCTGGACTGGCTTCACCCTGAGGCCTGGCCCCTCTGCCCAGATGATGTCCACCTTCTTCCCAGGTATTGGAGTTACTGTTTCCAATCCTTGACCCCAACTCACCGAGCTCAGGTATGGGGAGGGGGCCCCGGAGGCCTGAAGGGGAAACCCTGTTGAAGGAGGCAGAGAGAGGCTGGAGGGAGAGGGGGCACCCCCCATTGGAGGGCTTCTCTTCCTGGAGAAAGGACAGGAGAGGGGGTTAGAGGCAGCAAGGAGGCCCAGGTGCCCCCCAACCCCATCCCCAAAGAATGACTGCTTCTTCTCACCTCTTGGAGGCTGGCGTGTCTGACAACTTGGGTGTCCCCTCTGTCTCACTGTTATCTGAAGATGCGGTGGCATCTGAGTCTGTGAGGGGGGAGGGCAGGTCAGTGGGGGAGGGTCCTGTCTATCTCAGAGGGGTACATAATTTCACCTCTATGGAAGGGTTCCAGGGAACCTGACTGTCCAGTTGGTGTGCACAGCTATTCTGGGGAGCCTACGCATTTTCCAGCTCCTTAAAATGTGCTTTACAACTGACATCTATAAACACTTCCTGCCCAAGCTCCTCCACAACAGCACATAGGTCAAGCACTTACTACGTGCTAGACTCTGACCAGGCACTTTATGTTCACTGCCCTTCCTCGTCTTTGTAACCATCCAGGAAGAAAGGTGAGCACCTCACTTCCACTTCCCAGATGAGGTCACTGAGGCTGAGAGTAAGTTGTAGGGCTGGACTTGGACCCAGGTATTTGACTCCTTGAACGTTTTACATCACTCTCCTTAATTGTCTCTAAGCTTCCTTCGGCTCCTGCCTCTGCTCCACTCCCTATATGCAGGTCCTGCTAATCTTACCTCTCAAATCTCTCCTACCTTTATCCACTGCCTCCCAATCTAACTGCCACGATGTCAAGCCATCACCTTGTGGTGTCCAAATTATCTAAGAAACCTCAGTGTTCCTATAGCACACTATCCACTCCAACTCCAGAATGACCTAAAACAAACCTGATCACATCTGCAATGCTTTTTAATGTGGCCTCAACCTACCTGACTTCCTGACCAAACTGTACATGTCACATCATGCCAATCAATTTCCTCAAAAAAAAATTTTATTTCCCAGTTCTGTGCCTCCACTTAGAAGGTCCATCATTCATTTGACAACTGCTAGATATGATGTATGCCTTTACCAATCTCCTGGCTCAGATATACCCTTTAAAAAGCAAATTAATATGTCTGATCACTACTGTACACCTGAAACTAATATAATGCTGCATGTAAACTGTAACTGAAAAAGGAAAAAAAAAGCACAATTAATGCCACCTCTCTAAGAAGTCTCCTAAAATCCTTCAGGCCCAGTTAATCGCTGGCTCTTTTAGAACTCTGCTTCCACTTGTCAGGATTCTCCTCACACTGAGCTAAAAGGTTTCACGCATGGGTATTTCCCGGAGCGGACTGCAGGCTTCTCCAGGACGTAAGTGGTGGCTTACATGTGTAGCTCTTACTCCTTAGATTTATCACACTGACCACGAACATGCTGGTTCCCTCACGCTTCCTATCCTGGAATCTCCCTAGAGCAGGGAGTTAATTGGGATACCTCAGGGAAGGAACAAGACGGCAGTGAGAAATAACAGCCAAACATTTTGCCATGACCTCCATGTGCTGGCTTCTACCTACTTCTCTGACCTCATTTATCATCTACTATGTTCCTATAATATGTAAGTAAATGGCATTATGTGTTCCAATAAAACCTTATTTATAAAAGCAAGCAGCTTGGCTGAATGTTGTTTCCTGACCCTGCTCTAGACCCATGTTTAAGGGTACCACGGAGAGAAGTGACTGTACATCAGAAGGCTTCTGACAGCCCCACCCTGGAACAGGACACAAATGCCAAATGCAGGGCTTTTTCAAACTGTATGTCTTAACTCATTAGTAGGTCATTAAGTCAATTTATTGGTTTGCAACCAACACTCAATGAAATAAAGAAAAAGCAGCCTAAAAAGTATCAGAAAAAGTTGTGTACAGTGATCTTAACATTCTTTCATTAATTCTTGCTTTGTAAGTATGTACGTACTTAGGGACTTGGTTGTGATGAAAAATACTGATTGTAAACAGTGCCTCAAAAAAAAGATTGAAAGCACTGCTTTACATGTTTTGGACCTTCTGCTCTTCAGACAACCTGGTCTTCTGTTACCTCGGAGTATTTGCATTTTATTATTCCCTCTGCCTGGACATTTCTCACTGGTATCTTCTATGATCCGCCTCTTCTTCTTATGTAGGTCCTGGTTCGAACACAACTTTCTGTAACAGACCTTTCTTGAGCACTCTATTGAGATATTGCCTGCCATCGGCTTTTATATGGTCTGCAAACTAAGATTAGCTTTTACATTTTCAAATGGTTGGGGAAAAGAACCCAAATAAAATATCTTACGACATAAAAATTGTATGAAATTCATATTTCAGTGTCCGTAAGTAGTTTCACTGAAACACAGCCATGCTCATTTATTTACATCAGCACTTTTGGCTGCTTTTGCACTACAACAGCAGAACTAAGTAATTGTGAAGAAGGCTGTGTTTGGCAAAGCCTAAAATATTTGTTATCTGGCCCCTTACAGAAAAAGTTTATCAATCCCTGGTCTACCCCAATCAATACCACATAACCTTGATTTTATTCTTTTCAAATCTAAAATCCTAATTTCTTGCTTATTTATTACCCTCAACTAGAATACAAATTCCAAGGGACTTCGTCTACCTTGGTCACCACAGTATCTCCTGTGCAAAGGGCAGTGACTATAACATAGATGTTCAATAAATACTTGTCTGAAAGAATGGTAGAAGTGGAGGGCAAGCAACTAGGCTTAAGAACCACTGGAAACTGTTATCAGTCTCCACAGCCTCAAAGGGGCCACGAAGCTTGCTGAAGTGCCGGGAACCATGTCCTCCACCAATTTTTCATGACCTTGCTCACCAGAAGAGTCTTCATCCACGTTCTCGTACTGCAGAAGTCGGTCTAGGAGGAAACTGAGGAAATAGGCAGGCAGAACAAGAGTATTTATTCAAACCTCAACAATGTTCTTCTGGGCCCTTGTCCGTTCTAGCTGGCCCGTTGGATCCGGTTGGATTCTAGCAACAGCCCCAGGACAGGCATCAGGCATTTTATGACCCCATTCCCGGATGGGGTCCGAAAGTTGAGTCACAGGAGCCTCATTTCCCGCAGGCCTCCCTTCTTCCCCTCGCCCCTCCACCCAGCGTCTCACCTCTTGTCTCGGGACACCTTCAGCAATTTCCTCTGCGCCTTCCTCAGTTCCTCCTGAAAGCACTCGTGTTCCTGTATCACAGTCGAGGTGACCACTGAGTGGGCGGGGGTCCGTAACGGGGCCGGGAACCCCGCGACAGCTCACCCCTTCCCACCTCTTCCCCCATCACTCACGTAGATGAGGAACTTGAGCTTCCGTTTCAGGTTCCGGTATTTCTTCTTGTAGTCCACCTCGTTGTCCGCCGGCCCGTTCATGATCGGCCCCGGGCGCGGTGCCTCAGCACTGAAGTCCCGCTACCCAGAGACGGTTTAACTCAGCCTCTCACTCCTTCACTTCCGGAGACTAGATAAAACTGTGTCAGCTGCAACTACAACTCCCGGCGTACCCCGCGCCCAGGGATCGTAACCACACTGGCTAACCCTAACCCTGGCAATACCGGAAGAAATCTTGCTTTGAGGTGCTAAGCTAAAGATGGTGTCGCTGGGACGCAATGATGTCACAAGGATGGCTGGAAGGCATCCTCACTGATTCTAAATGTACTCAGCGACTGGAAGCCACAAGACTTGCCCCCCGCGGATTCCTAGTTTTCAGTAGAGATGTCCTTTTTCTGTTTTCCGAAGTCACAGTGGCCTAGCTGTCCCGCGACCACGGAAGGAGGCTGCGTCGCGGATTGCTTACGTTATACCCAAGAGTTGAGGCGCCAGATCAGTTTCTAACGAGAATTAAGAAAAAAGACTGATTGGTTCTAAGGAAAGGAAGGAGCCACGAGACCCTCCAACTGCCGGAAAAGCAAGTTTTGTCTGGCAAAGGCCCGGGTCCAAGCGGCCCTAGACTGAAACCCAACGGTCCCTTGCCTCACGGAGCTCTGACACTGCGCGTGCGCAAGCGCCTGTCAAACGCGCTGACGGAGGCCGAGAAGAAAAACGCGGGAGCCACCAATCCCAGTTGGAGCAAAATGGCGCGGGAGAAAGAGATGCAGGAGTTCACGCGTAGCTTCTTCGGAGGCCGCCCGGACCTTAGGTGCACTGGTGGTTAGGGTTGGGGTTGGAAAGGGCAGGGGCGGGACGAGGACTCCACCTTGACACATGTCTCCGCAGCACCCTCACGCACTCCATCGTGAGGGAGAGCTTCTTGTCTCACACTGGCCGCGACCACCTGGATCCCGAAGAGAAACAGGCACTGAAGCGGCTAGTGGAGGAGGAACTGTTAAAGATGCAGGTATGGGTGCCGAGCCCCCGTCACGGGAAACAGGGTTTGTTCCCAAGGAGTAGTGACCTGAGAGGGGGTGTGGCAGAACTCTGCCTGGTACATTTTGCTCTTTTGATGCACAAACAGGTGGATGAAGCACGTGCCAGAGAAGAAGGGCTAGACCTTGCCAAGGAGGCTAGGAGGCCTCCCACCCCCTGCAAAGAACCAGAGAGAAAACGGTTCCGTTTGAATTCGGAGTCAGGTTAGTGCCTTCTGCATAGTTGGATCATTCAAAGAGTGTTTTTTGTGTGCATATGATGTCCCAAGCAGGAGTGTCCAATCTGGCCTGCGCGTAGCCCAGGAAGGCAATGAATGCAGCCCAACGCAAAACTGTAAATTAACTTAAAACATGAGGTTTTTTTGTGATTACGTGTCACAGTGTATTTAATGTGTGGCCCAGAGGCACCAAAAGGTTGGACACCCCTGTCCTAAGGCACTGGATGAGGGCGAGGCCAGTGGGTCAGGAACTAGGAAGGGTGGACTGATAGCTGTTTCCTGCATCTGTCAGAGTAGTGTTTGGGGCAACCTATTCCAAGTAGAGGGAGAAGGGACAGGAGGAACCTGTCCCAACCTCTTCTCTCCACATTCTAGAGCCCAGCACTGCAACTTCCAGTCCAGACTGCATCAGCCCCCCAGCAAAGAATGGGATGGCAGCAATAGTCAGTCCAAAGCAAGCTTCAAAATCAGTAGAGAGCAGCAATGGGGAAGAACAGCAGAGGGACCTTACTGCGAAGATTGGATTAGAGAAGGTGATGAAGGAGAGCTGTAAGGAGGAGGAAGAGAGCTCTGCTAGAACAAATAAGGTTTGGGAAGAAGAGAGCAGTGAGGAAGAGGATGGGGAAGAGGAGTTCAAGGGTAGGGCTAAGAAGAAACCTGGGACAAGAGACAGGACTCAGGGGAAGGGTGGCAAAAGGCAGAGTAGAAGCAGTGAGGAGGATGGAAAAGACAAATCGAGGAAGTTGAGGCCAGCTACTAAACGCACTAGAAAGTCAGTCAAAGTGGAAAGTGGAAAAACAGCCAGTGGTGAGGCAAGTGACTCAGAGACAGAGGTGAACGATATTGAGGCAGAGGGGATCCCCAAGGGCAAGAGGAAGAACTGCTCTTATAGAAAGAGTTCCAAGAGAAGTAGGACACGGAGTTCCTCCTCTTCTTCAAATGGCAGTCTGGAACTCAAAGGTGGGAGGGTGGGGTGGAAGACTACAATTAAGAACAAGCAGGCACCAGGCGAAATTTTAGCCAGTAGGAAGCAAGCCACGGAGAATAACAGTGAGGAGGAACCTGCCCAGGGGACAGGAAACAAAGGTGCTAAAGGCCACCAGGAAAGTGAAAAGGAGAGTGAGGAGGAGACCCTAGCCAAGAAAGAGAACAGAGAGGAAGAGGAGGATTGGAAACCCAGAGCTTTGAGGAATGGAGGGGAAAAGGCAGCTTGGGAGGAGAGGAGCAGTAAGCAGAAAAGCAGAAGAGCAAGAGTGCTGGGAAACAGGGGGGACAGAGAGGAAGAGAAGGAAAAAGCAGCAGCAGACAGTGGGGATAACAGTGGGGGAGGTGAAGAGCTCCTAATGCAGAGGAAGAGCGAGGACAGGACTCAGGGAAAGGGTGGCAAAAGGCAGAGTGGAAGCAGTGAGGAGGAAGGGGAAGACAGATGGAGGAAGTTGAGACCAGCTTCTAAAAGCATTGGAAAGTCAGCCAGAGTGGAAAGTGGAAAGACAGGCAATGGTGAGGCAAGTGACTTGGAGAGGGAGGTGAGTGACAGTGAGGCAGGGGTGACTCTCAAGGGGGAAAGGAAGAACCGCTCTTACAGGAAGAGCTCCAAGAAATGCAGGACACGAAGTTCTTCTTCCTCTTCTTCAGATGGCAGTCCAGAACCCAAAGGCAGGAAGGTGAGGTTGAAGATGGAGTGGGAGGCCACAATTAAGGGAAGAGGGAGACCCAGTTTCGAGCCCAGAAGGCCTAGCCTTCAGTTCTTTCCTTGCCAGGCTGGTCATCATGGTGAGGACCACCCTGCTGTGATGAGACTAAAGCGCTATATTCGGGCCTGTGGAGCCCATCGCAACTACAAGAAACTACTGGGCTCCTGCCGCTCACGCAAGGAGCGCCTGTGTATCCTCCGGGCAGAGCTGGAAGCTCTGGGCATGAAGGGTGAGGCCGGGTATGCAATGGGGGCTGCAGGACAGGGCCTTGGCTGCCGGGGAGGAGAGTATCATAAACCTCTTCTGCCCCAGGTAACCCTTCTTTAGAGAAGTGTCGGGCTCTGAAGGAGCAGCGTGAGGAGGCAGCTGAGGTGGCTTCCTTGGACATTACTAACATTATCAGCTATTCAGGTGAGGGGCTTCTTCCTACTCCCCAGCAACAGATGCCACTTGGGCTTTCTCAGACAACTAATCTACTACTTCCCCCAGGTCGGCCACGCAGGTGCACAGCCTGGACTCCTTCAGAAGCAGCCACTCCTGGGGAACTATACTGCCGGGCACTGGACTCAGAGGAAGAGAGGCACCGTCCCCCACGCCCAGACTGGTCACATATGCGAGGCATCATCAGCAGTGATGGCGAGAGTAACTGAGCTTCCTCATCTACCAGGAGGGATTTAGACATTTGTAGAAAGCACATATACACATAGCACCCCCCTCAAATATATGCCCACACTGAACAGAAGCACTTTCTTTCAAGACTCACAGCCCCTAGGGACTGTGAGTTGTTGGGATCCTACTTCTCAGCTTCACGTTCTCAGTTTCCAGTGCTTATTAGGGGTTTATTTAAGACTCAATAAAGGCGTGTTTGAATCACCTCAACACTAGTCCCCTACTCTCACCCCCCTGTACTTTGAGCCAGGACACTGGGAAGTGGCCACTGTCCTGCCCATCCCTAGTCTGGTTCCTTTTCAATTTCCCTCAGGTTCTCCAAAGAAGTCCCAGCTTTTAGATCCTGCCATCCAGTCTGCCTTCAGGCTCTATCAGAGGAGTGTAGCTCCTATCATCGTTCCTCCAGCCTGACCAGCATGCCTGTCTGATCCTCCTGCCTAGTTGAACATCTGAAAAACTGGCCTTAAGAATGTGAAGCAAAAAAGAAATAACTTGGGGACAGATTGTATTTATGTCTTCCTCTTATGAAATAGCCACTTCTTAGTCCATGGGCCAACTCTTTTGGCATTGCAGGGGTGGGTACAGGACCTATACCTGACCAATCAGAGTACCACCTAGGCCTCTGGCTACACATGGAGCCTAGGAAGTCACTTCAGGACTTTGCCGAGGTTCTTGCTGTTGAGGTTTCTGGTACTAAACAGTCCTTAATACACACCTTAGACAGAAAAGGTGAGTCCTGGGTCTGTTAGAATAATCAACAGTTTATTAAAAGCTTGCCATGGGGCTCTGTGCTAGCCCCGTAGCTGGGAGGGGCTCCCATGACTGCTCCCAGACCTGGGAGCAGTCCCTTCCAAGGTCCTTCCCTCGTTCCCCTGCCCCAGCTCTGATTGATCTCAATTAAAAAAAAAAGACAAGACGGCACAGGACGTCAGACGGCAACGGGGGAATGGAAAGACCCAGGCATCCTGACCCCAAGACCCCATCCTGATCCTTCTTCCTAGGAAGGACTTTTCCTCCTGTTCTTCCCACCCCAGATCCCAGACTTGCTCTGCCACATCACAGGTCTGGAGGGCCTGGTGTCCCCAGTCCATGGCCCCATTGCGGGGGGTAGTATAGTTCTCTGAATATAATTATGTCTAAACCCACCCTTCCCCTCCCCCAGGGGACTAGATGAATATTTGACACACACACACACATCTCCCTCCTTTTCCGAGGCTGTGATGGAGAGAGACCCTGGCACCATGGTGGGGAGGCAGGGACTCCTGGTCAGCCTTGAGGCATCTATGCCCGAGCTGACACTGGGCCACTGGCCAGCCCAAGAAGCTCATGAGATGAGGTTTGAGAAGAGCTGGAACCAACATCTTTTTCCCCACCCTTGGGTGGGCCTCAAGCTCACAGCCCTCCAGGATCAGGCTCCACCCCACCCCTGCCCTTGCCCCTTCATCTGCTCATCCACCTTGCACTTCAAGAATAGAAGTGGGAGGAACCATTGAGGATATGGGAAGCGACACTGGTGCTGCGGCTTAGAGGCCCAGGCACTGCGGCAGCAGGTGGGCCCACATTGTCACTGCCACTGCCCCCCGAGGCTGCATGTCGCAGGGGCTGAGGGCTGTTTCTTAGTAGCAGCAGGGCTCCACCACGGGGTGTCCCACTTTGTGCTGGGGGCCCCAGCCAGTTTGGGGGGCCTGGGGGAGCCAGCAAAGAGGGCTGACGCCAGGCTGGGGGGGGCATGCCTGGTGGAGGAGGGCCATGGCTCCAGTGTGCCCCTGAACGGGGAACAGGGCGGGAAGGCCAGGCAGGGGCAGGGGGTGGAGCGGGATAGCCCTGAGCAGCAGCCTCAGCTGGGATGCCCCCAAGAGCCATACTGGAGAAACCCAGCCTCATGCTCTCAGCATCAAAAGCCTCGATTTCACGGGCCTGCCGCTCAAGCAAACTCCGGATTCGCTCAGAGCGCCCTGTCTGCAGGGCGAGCAGCTCCTCTTCCACCTGGGGCACCAAGAAGAGATATCAGAGTCCAGAGAAGGTGAGAGGACTGCCCTCCCGACCCTGTCCTGGAGGTCAAGCCCTCTTACCCGCTGCTCCAGCAGGGCCCGCCTCAGTGCTACTCTCTGCTCCAGCTCTCGCAACTCCCTCTCATGTTGACTCTCCGTTCGGATCTTGATCTTGCTCTGATAAGCATTGAGCAACTCCAGTTCCTGTTGCAGCTGCTGCCGAAGAGCCTGGAACTCTGCTTCTTGGGTCTCATCAAGACGCAGCTGGAGAATAAGGAAAACTAGTTTTAGGGGCCTCCTTCCCCACCCCCACAATCCTCCCCTGCCCCAGGTAGGCCTGGGCCCTAAGGTTTCAAGCAGCAGCCAGTGTCAACATCTACCAAAATAAAAGGTCCTCATACCCTGTGACACAGCAATTACACTTCCAGGAATTTATCCCCAAGGTATACTTGCACATGTGCTTGAACGTGTTCACTGAAGCGTTGTAATAGCAAAATACTGGAAACAACCTAAATGTCCACCAATAAGGGATGGGTTAAATAAATTATGGTACATCCATACTATGGAAAATTCTATGCTGTTAAAAAAATGAGATATGTGTACTGACATGGGAAGATGTCCAAAAATATTAGGGAAAAAAGTTAAAGAACAGTATTTAAATTATGATTTCATTTTTGTTAAAAAATTTTATGTAACTTTTAAAATATGCATAGAAAAAAATCTAGTACAATGAATTATTAACAAGTTACCTCCGAGAGGTAGAGCACTAGGTGGAAAAATGGCAACGAACAGCGTTACTTTTTACACCATGTATATATTTTAAGTGGCCCATTCAAGTGTTATGTGTAATCACTTTTATGTATTTATTTATTTTTAAAAGATTTTGTTTATCTTTAGAGGGGAAGGGAAGGAGAGAGGGAGAAAAATATCAATGTGTGGTTGCCTCTTGTGCATCCCCTGCTGGGAACTGGCCTGCAACCCAGGTATGTGTCCTGACTGGGAATTGAACTGCGGTTGTTTGGTTTGCAGGCCCGCGCTCAATTCATTGAGCTATACCAGCTAGGGCTGTGTAATCACTTTTAGAACAGCAACCTTCAAAATACTCCAGAAGTCTGAGAAAATTGGCCTGAGGGTTACAAGCAGTTTGATTTGCTCCCTCTTCACACATTAAACTAACTCAGGCTCAAGAAAAACTATAGCCACTCTTTCCTTGGTGGTTCTTGATAGAGTAGGCAGGCTGGCTTTGTTAAGACCTTAAGAAAATACTCAAGAGAGATAATAAAACCATTGTGCAGAATACTAACAGTGGGAGAGTGGGAGAGTTCCCAGGAACAAAAAGCCCCTTCTATGTCCACCTGCCCCCGACTTTTACTGCCCATAACTAAGTGGGAAATAGAGGCCAACCTCTACCATGCTCACTCCCTGGACCCCAGGCCTCACCGCCTGTGAGCTGAGCATCTCCGAGATGGACTGGTCGTATTGCTCGGCTAGGATTGCCAGCTTTCGGGTCTGTTCTTCCTTGAGCCGCTTAAGGAGGCTCTTGTGCTGAGCTTTGGGTGTGGTCTCCAGCAAGTGTGCCCGCAGAGCCTTGTATTGCCGAGTCTGGATCTTACACGTCTCCTGGAACTGCTTCTTGATCTGCAGCTCCTTAGACTATGCAGTGGATGGACCGAGGGGAAATGGGGGCAGGGGAGAGGAGGAAGAAGAGGAGAAGAAGGAAGAGGAGGAGGAGAAGGAAGAGGAGAAGGAGGAGAGGAGGAACAATCAGGAGAGAAGGGGAGAGAAAGAGGAGGAAAGGAGACAAAAACAGAGACAGGGAGAGGGAGAGAAACAGAAAACATGTTAGACAGAGGGGGCGGGGGGAACTGTATACAGACAGAAATGGAGAGGTGGGATTGTGTTGAGAGAAATCAGGAAGATTCTCAATGGGCAAAAGATGTAAAGAAAATAAGACAGGTTCCAAGAGCATCTTCAGAATTAGGTGGAAAATTAACAAGAAACAGCAGGAGAGTTCATGGACAGAAAACTGAGAATTTTTAGAGTACTGAGGGCATACAAGAAGTTTTGACCATGCGAACAGAAAATACAACCTAGAGATAGAAGCATGTGAACAGATACAGAATGTGCAATAAAACGAGTGAGAAAACCAAGTCACACAACACACCCGTGGAAGAGAGTAACACAGCTAAAGACAGAGTAGGCCCAGGTTCAGTACGTCTGGGTGGGAAGGAGGGAAGGAGGATAAGCACCGGGCTGAGAAGTGGGTAAGAAGGGGTGGCCCCATATAGGGCAAAGGTGGTGGCCAGAAAGGGCCTGACAAGTTCAACAGACCAGCAGCTGTCACTCTGGCCACATCTCCGCATTGTAGCCAGTCCCTTATGCACTCAGCTCCCACTCCAAGCCCACAACCAATTCCATTTCCATGGCCCCCATACTCTCTGCCTGGCCCCCAAACTCACCACCCCACTACTGTATAGGGTTTCCAGTCCCATCCCCCAGCCTTCTAGGATTACGCCTGGTGCCAGGAGAGAAATTCAGCTCCCAGAAAGAAGGGAATCACATTGGAAACAGATTGGGAGATAAAGCAGGGGATGAGCACAAAAGGACCTGGAAACTAAGGACTCTCTTAAGGAATCCACAAATGGGAACTGTGGGACCAAGAAGTTATGTCAAAGCTCAGAGGTCCAGACCCCCAAGCTGGTGGTGGTCATGATGCAACAAAGCTATGACGGCAGAGAGGATGAGGCTGAGGAGTGAAAGGGGTTGAGATAACATAGATGGAGGTGAAGAGGTCATGGAACTGGGGGCCAAGGGTCTGGATTGGGGGCATACCAGGGAGGCTAGGCGGCAGGACAAAGCAGACAGAGGCAGCCTGGGCCAAAGGTACAGTTCCGCTCAG
>PVKM010044463.1:0-12231 GCA_004027735.1 Carollia perspicillata | reverse complement strand
TAACAGATCATGGCAGTGCCATGACTCAGCCCCGCAGGGCACCAGGAGCGCAGGCTCATACATCCCCAGATCCGGAGGGGGGTTGGGTGTGGATGCCATCTTGGATGGGCGTTCTTATGACTCAAGTCTGGAGGGCTCTCTGGACCTTCTTTTCAGTGGCTGCATGAACTCCAACGTGGGAAAACATGGAAGCCCCTGTGTGTGCACTGGTAGAATCCCCTTTCCGGAGAAGTGGGCTGGCAGAATGCCCATTCTAAAAAGCGAGGTTCCCACTGGAGGCCTCTCAGTTCTCCCTTCCTCTTTCTGCCTGGGAGTGCGGTGCAGTGAGGATGCTGGCACCAATGCCCTCCCTCCAGCCACAGCCTCTGGAGGCTACACAGGCCACAGTGAAACAGAAACCTGAGCCCCTGGGGGATGTGGTTGAGGTTCTTGTTTTTGCTTCCCATCCTGGAGGAGCAGAGTCTCTGCAGGTCCCACCTCTGTTCCCGAATCCAGGTCCCTGAGTGACTAGGTTCTGACATTCACTGTGTTAAGTCCCTTACACACACCTCCAATTGACAGAACTCTCAAACCGACCCCCATACGGCAATGCTGACAACAGCCCCAATTTATAAATGGGGAAACTGAGGTTCAGAGAGGGCAAGACCTTATGCCAGGATACATAGGCATCAGACAGACCTATCTTGGAATCTCAGATCTGCCATTTCCTGGTTGTGTGAGACTGGGCAAGAAGAAGGGTCTCTGCCCCTCTGAGTCTCAGTTCCCCCATCTGTCCAATAGGAATACTTCACAAGGCACTGGGGTTGAGGACTTGTGAAAGAGTACCCCGCATGGAGCCCCAGAATGAGCCATTGTGAGACAAACACCACTAGAATAATGATGAATATTACCACTCAGCCACTGTCCCCCGAGGCGGTACCCCAGAGACCAGGCTAGGGTGAATCCTTGGAGCCTTAAAAGGGGTTAGGGTCCAGTTCCTACTGCACCCCACCCCCTCCCTGGTCTCTCAGGACAGTGACCTGGCGTGTTGCCCTTGGTCTTGGCATTTCCTGTTGATTCTAGCTTTGTTTTCCTTCAGCTCCTCCCCAGTTCCCTTTGGGAACTAACAGACGGGAACACGCCCAAAAGTCAGAGCACTGACTCCCAGATGTGGGGCACACCGGCAGCTGAGGGAGCCTCACAGTGTCTCACCCTGTTTCTCAAGGAGAACAGACTGTCCTGCTGACACAATCACACTGTCCTGGGAGTGCCCACATCACAGTGCCACCGTCACTGCATCCCAGGATTGTACACTGTCACAATCACTGTTCTGGGAGCAGACACACTCACTCTGTCACAATCGCAGCATCCCAACATACACACAGTAACACAACCACAACATCCTGGGAGCACATACAGGCACACAGGCACAGTATTCCAGCAGCACACACAGTCACTGTCATAGTCACTGTCCCAGAAGCACAGTCACAAAATCACCATCCCGGGAGCACACACAGTCTTGCTGCCACAATCACTATACCTGAAGCATGCACAGTCCCCATGTTACAATCACAGGCCCTCAGAGGCCCAGCCGAGATGGCCACAGCTGGCCCTACCCCAACAGCTGCAGGAAAGTCAGGTCAGTGAGAGGATACAGTCAGAGCCAGCCAACACACCCCTTCCTTAACACTCCACCCTGTGCTGGGACTGTGGACCCCCAGGGCACTGTCCTTTCTCTGTGCAGCTACTAAACCCTGACTCTTGCCCTGAAAAGTGGGCTCCAGGAGCACAGAGCCCCCCAACACAGTGCTCCGAAAGAGGCCCTCTCTGGATTTCTGACTCCAGCTGCAGCAAAGTGAGTATCCAAATGTCCCTTTATCCTATATAGTCTTCCACCTCCTAGAAGAACCCTGAGAGACCTTCAGCCTGGAGGAAACATTTGTTCTAGCAGGTGCCCCCCCACAAAGAGTGCCCCTAGGACATCCCCAAACACTGTTAATCTAGCTTTCAGTACAGTGCTTCCAGTAAAGTCCCTTGAAGTGGTGCCTAGCCTAACCACTGTCCTGTACTGTCACCAATTAGGGATATAGACCCCTAAAGCTGCAGCTCTCACGCCAGACCATAAATACCACACGCAGTATGGCGCCCCCTAAGTCAGCCCCAGGATGGGCTTCAGTAGAAAGCCTTCGGTATAACGCACTACCAGGGGTGGGGTCCCAGATGCTCCCGCAGCAGAACTCCCCCACCCCCACCAGTCACACTGACCCCGCTCGCATCACAGCGCCCCCTGCGATCAGCGCGACGAGTTGCATCATTCCTGCGCGCCTATCCACTCCGCGTGCGTCCACCACCCGGAGTCTTACCGCCTGCAGCTGCCTCCGCCCGCGCCGGCGCTCCCGGTGCCGTGGAAGGACGAGGGCCAGGACATGCGGGACGTGCGCAAGCCGGGCCGGTCACCGGTGTCCACAGCGTCGGCGCGCTCTATGGGCCGGTGTGGTGGCCGTTCCGGCTCTGCGCGCTCCGCGCTGTCGGAGTAGCCGCGCTGCTGGATACGGATAGGGGTTCGCGGCTGCCGCCACAGGTGCTGGGGAGGCGGCTTCAGGGTGGCCTGGCCCTCCCGGGGCCCGGGCAGTGACAGAGACAGGCTCCTCTCCGAGGGGGCGGCCGGAGGCTCCATGTTGCCGGCCGCCACCTGCACTCCAAGGGGTCCCGGCCTCTCCGCGCTGCACCCTATTCAGCTGCGCGCGAGAGCCGACAAACCCCGGGCCCAGCTAGTGCGCCTGGCCTCGGTGGGGCCATGGCGCCCCGGGGGCGCTACGGGCCGATCGCCCCCGGGCCAGGCGCCAAAGCTTCCAGCCGACGCTTGGCGCTCCGCTCCGGGTCCAGCAGCGCTCTCTGCTCTTGGCGCCGGGTTCGGCGCCAGCCCCGGCTTCCCCGCCCCATCCCGCCTCTCCCCGCCCCCCGCCCGTCGCGGTTGTCAGTACCGCCCCCCTCCTCCTTGGTCCCGGCCTGTGGGGGGCATTCACCCAAGGAGCGGGGGGGGGGGGCTTCTCGCCCACGCAGAGTCCCGCTCGAGGCGGGGAGGGGGCGCCGCAGCGCAGGTCTCTCCAGAGTGCCCTGCCAAGCAGCGGCGCGCTCAGGCACGAAGGAGTTAAACGGTTAATCCGATCCAGAAGACACCCGACTGGTTGGCGGTGTGTCAGTCAGTCCGTCCCTCTTGGCGGGGGCGGAACTGGTGCTGGTGGGTTCTAGCCGCTACCGCTACCCCTGGCCGGAGGAAACGCGTGGGAAGTGGTCGCGCGCCATGGACGAGGTCCCTGAGGCGGGCAGAGGTGGTGGGCACAGGATCTGCTGTCGGTGGGTCTTAGGGTAGTGATGGCCTGTGCCCGGGGCGGGATGTGCGCGCACGTGGCCCCTTCCGAGGGTTGTTTGTGTTTGTGGTGTCCTGGAAGTGTGTGCGCGCACGTGGTTGGCTGCTTCGGTCTGCATGTTGTTTTGGATTTCGCTGTGTGTGTATCTGTGTGTCTGTGGATGAAGAATGTGCGCACACGTGTGCTGCCTGTTGGGAAGGTGCGCGCCTCTGGGGTATGTTCGGGTAGCCGGGGGGGGGGGGTTCTGCATGTGTTCCCACGCCTTTAGCTATGTTCTGTGCTCCGCCCGTGCTTGCGGAGTTGTGAACGCGATTCAGACTCCGTTATTTGACTGTCGTGTCTGAGGGAATGCATGTGTGTTCGTGTGTGTTTGGTTGGCCTGGGGCCGCTTTGGAGGTATTTCTATTGTCTCTTTGGCTCCCCTGTGGCTCCAGGAAGACACCTCGTGGCTGATACCCCGGCTCCCTGCCCAGCGCTCTGTGTTTCGCTGCCTCTTCTAAAGCGTTTCTGCAGTTGGTAAACTGAGGCACATCCCCGGCAGCTTCGGGACGCACCCCTATGGCCTTTTCAGACGACTAAACAGCCGCGCCTCCCCCCCGTGGCCCCCCGCCGACAGAGCCCCCCTTCCGGCACCTAAATCCGGAGTCTCCGTGACTCACGCTCCCGCCTCCCCCAGCGCCGTGCCGAGCAAGCCAGCGCGAGCAGGGAGCTAGCGGCATCCGAGTGTTCCCCTTCCCCCGCTCCGGCCCTTGCCGAGTCCTAGCGGCAGGGCGCGGGGCTCGGCCTGGTACCCCACCCATCTGGTGGAGGCGCCCAGGCGCTAACCCACTTAGGTGCGAGTCCAAGAAAGCAGGCCCTTCCCCGAGTGTTCTCCCCTCACCGGCTCTGCCCGGCAGGCAGTGCTGTCTGCCACCGCCCCCCACCCCCGCACGTTCTTATATTTAAAAAAAAAAAGCTTCTCCAACCCCCACAACCGCTTTTCTTCCTGACAGAGGGGGCTTCAGGCGTGGGCGAACATGAAGCAAGAACTGATTCCCCATAAGCAGCAGTGGGGTATCCCAGAGGTCAGAAGTGTTCCCCACTTCTCTCAGGGACTCTTCCCGCAAGTACATACTCAAAGGGTTCTAGGGGATTCGCTGGGCCAAAGTCTTGGGGGTTGGGGGCTGAAGCATTGGCCAGAGCTCTGGATGGGCAATTCGGATTGGAGCGGGGTGGGGGGTGGTGTCAGGCCACAGGGGGTGTGGAGAAGAAAGAGGGCACAAGACAAAAGGCCAGGCTGGTAGTTGGAGCTGCAGCCTGAGACTGAGATGGATCAGCCTCTGAAGGTGCAGAGGCAAGAGGGTTTGGGGGGGAGTTACATTAGACCACCCAAAATGAGAGTTGCAGTCTCTTCTTCCCCCCCACTTTTCAATGAACCATTGTACCATGATCCAAACAGAGACCCTGTAACCCTCCAATTGAGTAGATGAGAGGGTGGGGAAGTTATGGCTGCAGAAAACAGTTGCCTGGGGAGGGCATTGGGGACAGGGGCCACACAAGCAGCCAGGACCAGCTCAGCTGTCTGGCTTTTGAATTCATCCTTGGGCCAAAATGGGGGCTGGAGTGCCCTGGGAGGACCCTCCTGAGAAATAGAAAGAAAGTGCAATGTAAAGGCTCACAGATACCTCTTCCATCTCCCCAGGAGAAAGAAAAATGCCAGTCTAGATCTTCTCCAGAATCCCACTTTCCCCTTTAAGTCCTGGAAGAAACAGAATCCCCCAGGAGGGTAAATAGAGGCGCACAGCAGACTGATCAGATGCCAGCTACCTAGCCTGGCCCAGCTTTCTGAATGTGGGGGCACCATTGGGGGTTGGAGGCCTGAAAGCCCTTTCCCAACCCTGGCCCATGCTGACTCAGGAAGCTGCAAAATGAAAGAAGGGGTTTCTAGAGGCTGCAATGGGGCACCTTGGGGGAGGGGTGTCACAGCCTGACCCACCAGACTCCCAGAGACATTTCAGCTGATTTCGCAAAACTCAGGGATCCTGGAGCACAGAGAGGGGTGGTGGCTGGACCTAGGCCAGCTGGCCCTGTTCCTTCACCTTACCATCCAGCCTGGTCCTCCTCCCGCCTACCTGTCAGCTCTGGTGATGGAAATCCGAGGAGGGATCAGAAGTGGCAGCGTGGTAGGCCGTGAGGGCACGGGGACCCCAGGATCCGAGGGCTCAGGGTCTGCCCAGCCCAGCCCAGGACCAGTGGAGAGGCGACGGCGAGGGCGTCGGAGGTCAGCCCCCAGCATGTTGGCATGGCTGGGTTCAGGGATCTCCCCCGGCCTCTAAGGAGCGACAAAGGCAGGATAGGTATGCAGCCTTGCCAGGCAGCTGGCTTTGAGCCCCTCCCCACAATAATGCCCCACCTAGCCATCTGCGAGGGGCCGATAGGGGTATAGGCTCCTTGTGTCCCCTTTCAATTGGCACCACTCACTAATGCCTCCCACAGAGGGTGACTTCCCACGCCTTACCTCAGAGAGGTTCTCTTTCTCAGCTATAATGTTTGTGAGGCTCCCTCTTGATGTTTCAGCCCTGTGGCTCTGGGCCCTCATGCCTGTTAACTGTCCCTGTCATGAAATTACTCAACACATCACCTTGTTAAGGTCTCTTCCTGCCCTCCACGTCTAAGCAGCCCCCTCTTGGACTTAATGTCTGTGGCCCCTCAAGACCTCACCCATAGTTCCACCCACAATCCTTGGAAGACCCTGCCTTCTGCCCCTGGACTCAGGGGCTCTTAATCCAGGCAGCAGGAGAAAAAGAGAATCAAGAGAGTAAACTGAGGCATGAGCAGTTGTGACTTTGCGACCACTTGGTGAACAGCTGTGGTCACTAGAGGGCGCCCGTCCCCAACGAGGTCCAAGCCCCGCCCCCAGCCCGGGCCCCGCCCCTCACACCTCGTCCCCGGTCCCGGCCACGGACAGGACACTGCGACTCCTCTTCATCCCGCCAACCTAGTGCTCCGTAGGGGCTGCGGGGACCATGTCGGTCCGGACCAGCGCCTCCTGCAGGACCAAGCCAAAAGCATCCACTATTAGCGCCCCGGGGCTCCCCCTGTTGGCCCGGCCTGGAATCCGCCCCCATCCCCGCTCAATTGCCTCCCCTGGGACGTGACGTCAGCAGCCTGCGGACACGCTGCCTGTCTGTGACGTTGCCGCCCGTTGCTAGAGCAACAGCTGACGCACGGCTGGGCTCCCGGCAGCATCTGTGCCCTGGTAGTCCCAACACATCCCCCATTCCTCCGGTGGAGACTAACCCCAGCCCAGGGATCGATCCCGTAGAGAAGACCCGGAGCTCCCAGAGTGGGCCGCTTGTGGCGCGTGGTCTGAGCCGGGGGCCGGCGGAAGCGTCTCTACGGAGCTGTTGGGCCTTTAAGCCTAAACCCAAAATAGCTTCGATGTGCGGGGGCCGGGCGCAGAGAGACGGCGGCTTGGGCACAGATGGGGGACGCGCAGGCAGAGGCGCGAGGAGACAGACAGGGATGCGTGGAAATATAGAAACAGACAGGGACACAGACGCTGCTCCGGATGCTGAGTCCGCTCTGCTGCAGGAGATCCTTGTCTAAAAGCTTAGGGGAGGGGGAGGCTGGCTCACTTCACCTTCTCACCTAGGCGCTGCAAATTACTGCTATGTGTGTGTGTGTGTGTGTGTGTGTGGCCATGGCTCTGACTTAAACACTCTGAGCCTCAGTTTCTCCTCAGTGAAATGGAATGGTAATTTTTACGGGGTCCATGTGAGAATAAAATGACACCAGACCATATTGAATTCTCACCAAACAGTATCTAGCACTCAGTAAACGCGTAATAAATGCTATCAACTGAATTTTGGGGAGCCCATTAAAACTCAGATCATGTCCCTCCTCTGCTCAAAGTCCTCCATGGCTTTCACCTCACTCTGAGGAATAGTCAAAGTCCTCAACCGGAGGTCCACGCAGTCCTGTAGGATGTGCCTAGTCACCTTCTTGTCCTCACCTCCTCCCATTCACCCCAACTCACTCGCATCCGTCCACATTGGCCTCTTGGCTGTTTCTGGGCACACCAGGCAGGCTCCAGAGTCAGGGCCTTTGCACTTGCTGTTGCCTCTGCCTGGAACTCTCTACCCTTGAATAATTACAGGCACCTCACATCCCTCAGGTCTCGGCACACATCTCACCTTTTCACACATTTCCGCCAGCCTTTCTCTCTACTGCACCTCTGTTTAAAGTAATCCTGCCCTCAGGATTCCTAACCTCCTCATCTTGCTCTATTTTTCCATAGCACTATCATCTCATAACATCTTATGTTATTTATTACATTTATTGTCTGTCTTTTCCCAAAATAGAGTATCAGCTGCAGTAGGGAAAGAATATGTTATTCATTACTGTATTCCCAGTGGCTAGAACTGACTCAAGTGTAGTAAGCTCTTCTTACTAAGTATTTGTTCAACGTCTAGTGGTTATTTGAGGACTCGATAGCATATTTATAAAGTTCCTAGTAGATCTATTATGGACTGGCTGTTTTACCCCCTACTTTGGCTCATTTCTTTTTCTTTATTGCATCAGCTAGCACGTCGGCTCAACATCACCTAGTAGAAGTGAATGTAAACATCTCACCAGCCTAGTATTTAGCAGCAGGCAAGCCTGCAAAGGTTGTTAAATGAATGGATGAATGTATAAAGGCAGCTTAAAGGTCACCCCCACTTCTTAACCAGACTAAACCAGTCCATGTTCCAAGCTCCCACTGCTGCCTATTCTGCCCCCATTAAAGCACTCATCATTTGGGGTAATTTATCTGTATTCCCTGTTAGAGCTCTGTGAGGACAAGAAGTGCTTACCTATTCCATTGTCTAGGTCCCCCATGCATAGTCTTAATGAACGATGAATGAATAAGACACAGGGAGAGAAAGGCACCCTCTCTCTATATATACAGACAAATGCATATGCCCAGTCAGGCAGAGAGAGGGCCATGTAGCAAGGGCCATGCTCAGGTTCCAGAATTACACTGACCTGCATTCAAATCCTGGTTATTCTTCTTATTAGCTGTATGCCCTTGGGTAATTCACCCAGCCTTTCTGAGCCTCATTTTCCTTGTCCGTAAAATAGGGTAATATTCATACCTACTTGAGGGGGTTGTGTAGATGAAGTGAAGCAATTCGGGTTAGGATCTGAGCACAGTGCCTGGTAAACTGTAGGTTCTCACAAAATAGTACCACTGTTTTATATAGTGACAATTACAATTAGCACTGTTGTTGACACATGAAGCCATAGACAGACATGGGCTTCAGCAACACATGCACAGAGACCTCACTTCCTCCCATCCTCCCCCTTGCCCTCCCAGCCTCCATCCCTTTTCTCAAACACTCCCAGCACATTCAGACCTCAGGGCCTTTGCACTAGCTCTTCCCTCCACTCAGAAAACCAGTCTCAGATATGCTGTGCTCCCCCCACCTCCCTGATTTCCCTGACTCTACTTTTATTTTGTTTGTTTTAGACTTATAACATTCTAATAAGACATAGAATTTACCTCCTATTTTTATTAGCTTTTGCGTGCCCTTTGATCAAAACATGAGGTCAGGATGTTGGTTTGTTTTTCCCCTTGCTAAGATGATGCTACCATATAGTAGGTGCTCAACAAATAGCTCTCCAGTCCATGAATAAATCCAGTTGAGTCCCTCAGCTCCTGCGGGCCTCTGCTCAAAGTCACCTCCTTCTAGATCCTTCCCTGACATAGATGCCTCCCCTGACCCTATCACTCTCTGCCCCTCACTCAGCTTTATTTTTCTTCTTAGCTCTCATTGTCCCGACGTACATCTTTGTTTCTGTTCTCCCCAACCCCTTAGTTTCATGAGGGCCGTGGATTTTTCTGTCTTGTTCTAGCTCTATTGAGGACCAATTCGTGGACACGCAAGCTGCAGTCCCACAGGGCCCCATGCTTAGAAGGTTTAATGTGCTGCTATCATCATCTTGAAATTCTTCATAGTTTTGAACAGGGGCCCTGCATTTCCCTCTTGCCCTAGGCTCTGCAAATTTTGTAGCCTGTCCTGGCTATATTCCCAGTGCCTGGAACAGCCCATGGTAGGTGCTTTAAGACATGTGGGTGGGAGGAAGGAACGGAGGAATGGACAGCCAGAGGAGCCCCACAGACCAGGGAAGAGACATGCAGGCCATCACTGTCCCAACACGTGTGCGCATTTGCAGAAATCGGTTCTGGCAAAAAGCTGGTTGCAGGAGGCAGGACATCAGCCTCTAAGCGTGTTTTCCCCTCCCCTGGGCAGCAGGCTGTTTGGGGAGGAGGGTCCAGATGGCAGAGCTGGCCACTACGGGCAGTTGGCACCAGGCTCAGGCTTAGAGGCCTCTTCTCCCACCTGTCTTGTCAGCAGTCCAGCCTGGGAGCCCCTGGCCTGCCCTGACAGAGGAGAGCTGGCTTCACCCAGCCTGACAACCGTCCCACCCCTCCACCTCCCTCATCAGGCTATGGGGATGGGTGGCCAAAAGGAAGGAAGGAGGTGAGGATAAAGGCCTTGCCCAAACCTTGGCCCTGAGCATCCAGGCCTGACAAGCTCCATGCTTGTACTGAAACAGGGCTGGGAAAAACTTAGAGGCCACAAGTATGTGTGTCTGTGAGACTTTGTACACGGCGGTGTGTGTGCAACCGCATGGGTGGGACTTTATACGAGTCTGAGTTTGTGTAGATAGGCATGTGTTTGTGTACTTATTCAAATCCAGGAGGTCTTCCTGGATATCCAATCTAAAGTGGACCCTTCCATTTTTCTTTCCTGTTACAAACTGCCCTAATCACAACTTGTTATATATTTGTTCGTTTGTTTGCCTCACTCAATGTGAACTCCATAGGGGCAGGGAGTTTCATTTTGTTCACTGTTTTGTCCCCAGCACCTGGCATATTGTAGGGCTGAATAACTGGATAGATGCAGGGCTGTCTGTGAAGTATGGGGAGAGAGGTGGGTGCTGGCTGGGTATCACGGGCCCCTGGGGGGCCCTGTGCCCAAGTCTGGTCTCTACTCTCTTCCTTTCCCAGCTGTTGACAATCATTCCTCCAGCTGTCTGTACTTTTATGGGAATGACGACACGTCATCAACTCCCTGTATCACCTTTGACACCTTTCCCTTCTCTGAGTCTTAGGGACCCACTCACCTCATTTGTAAAATGGGATGGATAGATGGACTGGTTCCTAAGCCTCCTTCCTGATCTTAACTGCTATGGAAATAATCTTAATCTAATCCCTCTTTAATTCTTTCAACATTTATTGAACATTGATCTGGACCTGGCCCTGCCCTCGTGGTGCTGAAGAGAACAAGGAAAGCAGATACAAACCAGAAATCTCATTTAATCTCCAGCACCACCACGCTACCCCGGCCACTCTCTGTGCCTGATGGAATTGTAGTCTTCACCGTTTGAAGTCACTGTGAGTATTTCTGTTTACACCAGTGATCTTGCTCCCTTACCAGTCTTGAGGGGCAGCAGGGCAGGGACCCAGCTGGTCTCTGTTGCTGCAGCCCCACAGCCTGGCTACAGTGCCCTGGCTCATAGTAGGCACTTGGGAAGTAGGTGGGAAATGAGCTAAGAAATAAAGCAAAAGCAGGCTCACAGGCATGACCTAGCGGTGCCTTGATGTGTCATTACCCACCTTGTAGGTGGGGAAATCGAGGCTCAGGAAGGCAAAGCCATTTCCTGGGTCCCACTGCAGCTAAAAGTGTGTAGCTGTGGAATGCAGCAAAGGAAACTTGGAGCCCACAGGAGCATTCCCTGCCTCGCCCCTCCCCCACCTCACAGGTACAAGAGACACAGCAGGGGATACGCTGATGGGGGCTGGGGAGGGGGGGGAGGAGAAACCAAAGAACAGTGCAAAGCACTGTTTTGCCTCTGTCTCCAGGGCTGGCGATGCTGTGTTGGCAGGAGATTAGAAAAAGCTTGGCGCTGATGGGGAGCTTCTGGCGCTCCGACCCCAACTCTGGGAGCAGGGTCTTCTGGGACCCTGTTTAATTGGGGCCAGGCAGCTCCAGTCCCAAAGCCAGGGAGAGACTCCCCACCAACCCCCGCATCTATCCGGGAATCCCCGGCCTAAATAGACCTCCCCACACACCCCCAGCCCGGAGGCAGGCCTGAAGCCCTCAAAGGGTGTACTGGGGGCCCCGGCTTTCTTGCGGAGCGTGGGAAGCCCCCACCGTCCGGGACCCCTCCCTCCGGGGTGCCGAGTACCCCTCCCCACCTCAGCTCGCAGCTGAAAGCTTACCTTGCAGGGGGCGCTGGGGAGGGGACGCCCCGCCCTCTCCAGCCGGAGGAGTGGGGCGGTGGGAGGGAAACACGGATGTTCAGACCCTGTATTTGCTGGTGTGTGTATGTGCGTGTGCGCGATTACGAGACCCGCTGGGGTGTGTGGATCTGTGCAAGCGTGTGCCCAGGCCGTGACGGCCGCTGGGATGCTGGACAGCCCCAGCTGGAGCGGGAGGGGGAGCGGAGGGGGACTCCCGCGCTTCCGCCCGCCCACTCGTGGGTTTGAATGGAGTTCTTAGGTGGAGGGGCGGGCGCTTTCATCTGGATAGCCCCACCCCCCCTCCCGCGGCCGGGGCATCCCCCCAGTTTGGAGACCTTTATTCCATTTCCTCCAGCTTCCTCCGTCCAAACGCTCGCTCGGGGAAAGTCTAGGAAAAGGCGCTCCTCACTTGCGGGGCTGGAGCTCCTTCCATCCCACCCGCCCCCCACGGAGCGCCCTTTAATCTGAGATAATCCTGGCTCTAGGCTGCAACGCGACCTTTTATCCGGGTTACCAAGCGTGGGCTGGGATTTACCAAAGTGCGCCTGGATAGCCCAAGCTCCGAGTAACGGGAGTCATTAGAGCCCAGCAGAGGAAGAGGGCCCCCAC
>PVKM010044462.1:0-12304 GCA_004027735.1 Carollia perspicillata | reverse complement strand
GTCTGCCTTTGGTGCAGCTACTCTTCTCAACAAACAGTGCAGAGAAGCACCTAATGGGCATTTGCTGAATGAATACATTGGCATCAACAGAATCCAGAATTTTCTCCTCTCTGCAGTTAGATGACCCCGTGGCTCTAAACAAAGCTTCTGGGAAAGGGTGGGGTCCCCCACTCTTCTCCAGGTTGAGGGCAAAGGAGCCGTTTCTGACGCCTCTGCTCAGGTCGTACGCAACACTGAGCACAGCCGGCCTCGCGCCTGTTCTCGTGCCAAACCTGCACCCACGCGTGTGCCCCGACCCGCTCTCTCCACTCAGTCCTGACTCCCTGGAACCGCTTCTAGTGATGCCAAAGGCAGCGAGGCTTGTCTGTAACTGTTTGCCTTGGGCTACTCTCAGCCTGACCTGGATGTTTCCAGAGCCACACAGAGCCTCACCAGGGCCAGGAAAGAACGGACCCGGGCCCTGTCTGGACGCCTGCCCGACGCGTCGGGCACAGGCCCTCCCTAGCTGTCCGAGCTCCTAGGCCCCCCGTCTGTCCTGCAAGGCCCAGGGCCTCCGGTTCCTCCGTGAAGCGCCCCAGCTGTCTGCTCCCTGCCGCGGCTGCCGTGCTGCACGGCCTCGCCGGCCTCGCCCTCCTTCACGTCCTGGACTCTGAGCAGGAGGCAGGCGGGGCCCCGGTGCTGCGCCCATGCCTGGCCGTGTGGGTCAGTTTCTGACCTTGCGAAGGACGTTTACAATGTATAATAAACTTAAAGCAGAAATGTAAAAAGGTTCCCTTCTCAAGGAGAAAAATGATCTCTTAGGAGGCAGGAGAAAGGCAGGGACGACAACAGTGGCTCCCCAGGCGATGTGACCCCTGCCGTGGCCCCACAGACAAGCCACCCAGGCCTGGAGGCGAGGGACCGCGGGGCTGCTGCCACCTCCTCGCTCGGATACAGATTCCTGGGTGGTTGGCACAAATTCCTGTGAAACAACGAAGTTACTTGCTAAGTTATCTCTTAGGTAGATGATTGATACATAGTCTTAAATCCTGGTGAGTCTTTCTACCCCTGGAAAATCATAACAAAGTACAACTGTGTAACTGTTGAACAAATTTAATGAAGTGTAAAAGATCTATGCTATTATACCTCAACACTCCATCCAGCAATCAGAGAGCGCATACCCGACTTCTACACTTGACCAGGGACCAGTGTGAGGGCCACCTGTTCACCTGAAACAGTGCAGGCCTTCGCGGGGGCGGTGTGTGTGCCTGGCGCAACGTGTCCCAGGGCTCTTCCCTTCCACACCGCTGTGGAGGGGCCGCTGCGGCCTGATGTCCCTGGGCTCCTCCGGCATGCTGGGACATGGAGCCCCCGTTCGCTGGCACACTCGTCAGGAAGCCTCAGGGAATGGTCCGGAGGGGCCAGGATGGCCCGCTGAGGCAGCGGCACAGAGTGGAGCAGAGCCATGGCCCCCACCTCGGTGCTCGGAGCTGGGGCTCTCGAAGTGGGACGGAAATGACGTGACCCTGAAAACTTCCCTTCCCGGGAGGACACAGAAAGGTTTAGGGAGATGGCAGAACAGGTTTTGTACAACTTCCCGGGACACATGTACCAGCACCTTGTCTCCTACCAAACAATGAAGGACCCTCAGAGCTAATCCACGGGCATCGTCCCTGCTGCTTCCACGGGTGGGCTCACCTGATCCGACTCAACTAGCACCCGGGCTGAGCACCAGTCCCGCCCAGCCATCCCCTCTGGTGCTTCATAGGAGCCCAGAGACGGGACAGTTCGTCAGGGCTCCTGTCACCTGAGCAGTGGGTCTCCATGGCAGTGGGGCCTGAAGACAGGCACTGGCTGAGACATTATTTAGTAGCACATTATTAAAATAAAGCAAAATGTAAAAAAACAGATTACATTTCTGAGATGGTTTATTTCTTCCTTGCCCTGAGGAGAAGAACCACAGCAGCGTTAGGTGGGCGTCTGCCCTTCCTTGCCCCGGGAAGGCACCCCTTTCAGGCTGAGGAGCCCCAGCCCGGGGGCCCCCACGGACTCCGGCGGGTGGTAGGGGGCGGGAGGCGGCTTCACGTCGCGGTAGCTGAAGCTGCAGCCCACCAGCACGTCTGCCTGAGAGATGCTGCCGAGGCAGGGACCCTCCATCTTCCCGGTGTCGCCCCACACGCCGGTCCTCTCCAGGGTGGCCTGCAGAAGCTCTCGGATCCTTTGGTTTTCCTTGAAGGTGCACTCCCACACGACTTCGAGCTCCCCTTCCATTGCTCTGACAGAAATAAACAAAACGAAGGGAACTTTTAAAATAGCACGATTAAAAAATACTTACAGAGCCGTATGAATCCGAAAGTAGCAAGAACGCAGATGGCAGTTTGCTTTCCATCAGGGAACAGAGCCCATCGGGCGCAGGGGCGTCCGACCCTTCGGCATCTCTGGGCCACACATTAAATACACAAACTCTAACGAGAACTGATGAGCAAAAAAGAGGGTTTAAGTAAATCTGCGATTTCGTGTTGGGCTGCACGTGGCCTGCACGTGGGCTGCACGTGGCCTGCACGTGGACACCCCTTTAATGAAGCAAAGGCCCCGTGTCGAATGAAGCCCGAGGCCCCCTGGGAACAAAGGCACAGGCTGACCACGCCTTGCTGCTCCTCTCCACGTGTGGCCTGTTCCTTTGTTTTGGCATCGATGACATTCCCTTTGTTTCTCGGTAGAATCATCGTGCGTAAAAAGAAAGTAAAACACAGGAACTGAGGGGTTGACCTATAGCACGAAGGCCTGGCCGAGGGTGCCCATGTGGCAGGGGCCCTCCGGGCTGCTCCTCTGTCCCCTCTACTCGTCCCCACTGTGACCTGGCCAACACTCCGGCACCTTTCACAGGCACCGTGCCATCCGTAGGGCCGCCTACGGGCCCGGGCACAAAGGTTCAGCGAGGGGTAAGGAGGGAACCACAGGCGAGTGGGGCTCACAAGACACGGAGAAGGCTGCCTGGACCACGCGCCGGGAGGGTGAGTGCCCGGAGGGAAGCAGGCCTACGAGAAAAGGCAAGAGTAGCAGAGCAGTCTTCCGGCGGCAGGACTGTGTGACAGGCACCGTGTGGGGTGCGAGGACACGGCGGACCACGGTGTCCACATCCCCACGTGGCCGTGGTCCACCGGGCGACAGACCAGGCTGCCAACCCCCACTTCACAGGAGGATGACCCCATGGGGGCCACGGGGGCGAGAACGCGTCACGAAGGGTGGAGGAGCAGCCCCTGTGGGGGGCGGCAGCGCCGGGGAGCCGGCTCCTCCGCGAAGGCCGCCGGGCGGCTACGGGAACTGACAGACATCGCGTTACCGGGTGCGCTTAGCACTGCCAGTTGGAGAGTTAGGGAGGCCAGTGACATGCCCCTGTTCAGCATGCAGTTTTCTTTTCTTTAAATTTGTCTTTCTTTTTTATTAATTCTAGAGAGAGGGGAAGGGAGGGAGAAAGAGAGGGAGAGAAACACCAATTGGTTGCATTGTGCACGCGGCCCGACTGGGGACCGAACTGGTGACCTCCAGTCTGCGGGACGATGCCCGACCAACGGAACCACACCCGCCAGGCTGGCATCCGCTTTTCTCGTGAACTGTCGCTTCCTTCCAAGTCCCAGGAAGCCCACTGAGTACTGGGTGCCATTTAAGTATACCAAGCCCCCCAAAACCCCAGACTTCTGTCTCCTAGCACAAGAAACGCCTAGATGATTGACAGCAGTCATGGTAACCGTCGGGCTAAACTCAGCAACACAGAGCACAGGGCATCTCCGAGTGAGGGAGAGGTGAGGGCTGAACTGGAACCGCAGAGGCAGGAAAACAAAACGTTGGTATTGCTCTGAGGACAAAAGCCCGTGCCGGGGACCCCGCTTCCTACGAATAAAGACGGGGTCTTGGGCCCATGAAAACGGGGTGACAAAGCCCCCAAACTCTCTCATACCCCTGTTTCTCCTCTTCTTCCCAGACAGACTCTGCACTATGTGCTCCGGAACTGGGGAGAAAGGGAAGGCGCCTGGAGGACTCTCGAATGGTTTGGTGGAAAACGTGCCCACGTTCAAAAGCAATCCACCCTGCGGGGCTGAGGACCTCCTGCTCTCAAACGCCTCTGCAGTTTGAGTCTGTACTGTGCTCCGCGAGTGCGCACCCCCCGCCCGCCCTGACTGGAGCGCACCGAGAGTAACCAGCCTTTTCTGAGACAGTTCGGGAAAAAACCCAATGGGTGGGTTAAATAGTACACTGGACACAGCAAAAGAGAGTCAGTAAACTGGGATGCTGAGCAGAGAATCACTCAGAATGCAGTTCAGAAAGATACATGCTATTAATACACTGTATATTAGAAATGTAACAACGGCGTTGTGGGTATTTTAAAAGTCCCTTTGTGTTTTTTTCAGTGTATAGGCCTTTCACATCCTTTATTACGTTCGTTTCTAGGAATTTTATTCTTTTTGCAATTGCAAATGGAACTGTTGCCTGCCCCCACCCCCCGCGTTTCTTTTTCTGAAATTTCCTTCTTAATATATAGGAATGCAATGAGTTTTTAAGATTTTATTTATTTATTTTTAGAGAGAGGGGAAGGGAGAGAGAAAGAGAGGGAGAGAAATATCAGTGTGTGGTTGCCTCTCACACGCCCTCCCACTGGGGACCTGGCAAACAACCCAGGGATGTGCCCTGACTGGGAATCGAACCAGCGACCCTTTGGTGTGCAGGCTGGCGCTCAGTCCACTGAGTCACACCAGCCAGGGCTGTAATAAATTTTTGTACATTGATTTTGTACCCTGCAATTTTACTGTATTTTTTTGTTTCTAATAGCTTTTTGGTGGAGTCTTTAGGGTTTTCTACACAAAGAACTACATCATCTGTGAAAAGCGATGATTTTACTCCTTCCTTCCTGATTTGTACGCCTTTCACTTCTTTCTCTGCTTGACTGCTCTGGTGACAATTCCGGCACTGGGCTGAATCACTGCGGAGAGCGGGTGTTACTGTCCTACTGCTGATCTTAGAGAAAACGCTTTCGGTTTTCGCTATTCAGTATATTAGCCGAGGGTGTGTCGCACATGACCTCTGTTATGTTGAGTGACTGTATACTCACTGTACTTCAATCATCAATGGGTGTAGCACCTTGTCAGATGCATTTCAGCATCTATGGATATGCTCACGTGACTTTTATCCGTCGTCCTCTGACTGTGGCGTACCACACTGGATCAACCGTGCACTGGCCCATCCTCGTGCCCCTGGAATGGACCCCACTTGATCGTGATGTGTTATTTTTTAAACGTATTGCTGTATTTGATCTGCTAGTATTTTGATTAAGATTTTTGCATCTGTGTTCATCAGAATTATTGGTCTGGAATTTTCCTTTTTGTGTGTGTTGTCCTTGCCAGGTTTTGGTCCAGGGTCATGATGGTCTCATTAAATGAGGTGGGAAGTCTCGCCTCCCCAGGTGTTTGTGATCCTGGCACCACCTTCCCGTAGCCAGACTCCCCTGCAGGGCTGCTCTGAGTTGACCCAAAGGCTACCAAGGGGCTGTGCCAGGATCGGGGCGCTGGTGGGGGAAAGGGGAACAAAGCGAGCAGGTCTGCGGTTCTGCTCTTCCTCGTGGCTTTTGCTGCGATGAATATAGACCACTTAGGCTGCAGAGTTTTTTCTGGACCTTTTTCGATATGTTGAGAGAAGATTTTGTTGCCGGGGGGGGGCCACAGAGGTGTGGGTTGGGTGATTATCTGTGTGTGGAGTCCTTTGTTCGATGCTGGAGTGCTGTGACTTTTCTGCACCGTTTCCCTGCCCCGACACTGGGCCCGGCCTCAGTGTGTGCCAGCCACCCAGGCCCGATGGCTGTTTCTGCCTCTCCGGTGTGGTCCGCCCAGTGGGCACCCCGGCTCTTCACTGCTTTCGAGCTCGCTGAGGCTGCAACAAGCCTGTGGGCAGCGCTGTCTCTGTCCTTCTCCCTCCCTGCTCGTCCTTGCTGTTCGCTCAGATACTCCCTCCTTCAGGGGTCTCTGTGTGACGTCTCAGACATGCCTGTGTGTTGAGCAGGGAATGCTGGGTTGAATTGCAACTTCAAGGGGAGAGACTTGGACAACCTCTCACGCTGCCATGCTGCTGACATCACCACATGAAAGACCCTTTTGTATTTCTTACAAAAGCACTACTACAGTCTCTTTTAAAAACTATTAATAAAATTATGCCCTGGCCCTGGCTGGTGTGGCTCAGTAGATTAAGCGCAGGCCTGCAAACCATAGGGTCGCCGGTTCGATTCCCAGTCAGCGCACATGCCTGGGTTCTGGGCCAGGTCCCCAGCTGGGAGTGTGGGAGAGGCAACCACGCATTGATTGGTGTTTATCTCCCTCTCTTTCTCCCTCCCTTCCCCTCTCTCTGAAAAGAAATAAACTCTTTAAAAAATTATTAATAAAATAAAAGTGGCTCCAGGTTGGAAATAATTTTTTTTTGTTACCAGGAAAAAGCAAATGCAAATCTCTGAAGAACATCCTCAATCCAGACAATCAGTATTCCACAGGTTATAAATTCAATCACGCATGTTTTCAGAGTAAAGAATAATCACCATACACAGAAGAAAATAAGCTACGTAGGGCAAAAGTTAACAAAACCAGATTAAATCTCTCCCAAATTTCATACATTGGAATTGCCACACACAGAACATAAAATAACTATGAACAAAATGATTTAAAAAATGTACAAGGAGCTGGAAAAAAGTATTCAAAGTCACAAAAGGCAAGGACTTATATCCAAGATGATTCTATCCAGCAAAGCTACAGTTTCTAATGGAAGGGCAGATAAAATGCTTCCCAGATAAGGTCAAGTTAAAGGAGTTCATCATCACCAAGCCCGTATTATATGAAATGTTAAAGGGACTTATCTAAGAAATAGAAGAAGATAAAAAACTATGAACAGTAAAATGACAACAAACTCACAGCTGTCAACAACTGAACCTAAAAAAACAAAACCAATAACTAAGCAAACAACTAGAACAGGAACAGAATCACAGAAATGGAGATCACATGGAGGGTTATCAGTGCTGGGGGTCAGGGGGGAGCAGAGAATGGGGGGAAAGGTACAGGGAATAAGAATAATAATTGGTAGGTACAAAATTGACAGGGGGAGGTTAAGAATAGTACAGGAAATGGAGAAACCAAAGAACATATATGTACGACCCATGGACATGAACTAAGGGGGGGTGGAATGTGGGAGGGAAGGGGGTGCTGGGTGAATGGGAATAAAAGGGGGAAAGGGACAACTGTAATAGCATATCAATAAAATATACTTAAAAAAGAAAAAAGACAAGAGAAAAGGTAGACCATTTTTTTAAAAGTTACAAAACATAACAGGAAAATGAAACAGAGAAGACAATGGAATATGTTGAGAGAAAAAGCCGGTCAAGGTACAATTTTGTACCCATCAAAAACAATTTTACAAGAATGGGGTCAAAAGCCAGTGTTTTCAAATAAACAAAAGCTAAGAAAGCTTACTACCAAGTAACTATCACTAAAGAAACTTCTAAAGAATGTAGTTTAGGAACAAGAAAAATGATTTGAGAAATAAGATCTAAGAAAAAATGTTAAAAGGTAAATCGAGTCATATGAAAATGTTGAGGTTTTTGTGAAGAAAAATCAAATCGCACTGGGCAGCACCCAATCTAGCAGACAGGAAGGCCTCCAGGGAGCGGCACAGAGGCTCTCACGGGCAGGAGGGAGCAGAGACAAGGGGGTCACAGGAGGGAGGAGTGCGGGCCGGTTACTGCAAGGCCACTCTCCCGGGGGGAAGGGGCCTGTCAGGTCAAGGGCGTGCCCAGTGCGGACCGGGCGACCCCTGTCTGACGGGTGTAAGACTCCATTTCTGGGATAGCCGAAACTGAAACAACTATATAAAAACTGGTAACATTTAATTTGGGGTGGTTAAAAATAATGACAAAACAGATCTTCCTCGTCCTCTTCACGAAGTTTTATCTAGTGACACCAGATCGCAGCATATAAACCGAGGGGGAAATCCTTAGTGTAAAGCATCAGATCTTGCATTTGGGGGGGAAACGTAGAGATGCTGATTAAATTTATATATATATATATTTTTAATTATTGAGTTACATGAAATTTATATTTTTTAATGTTAAATATCCATGGTGAAATTTTAAGGAAAGCCACTCAAAGAACAAAAATAGACTATGGAATCTTTAAACAATTAAAGGGTAAAAAATGGAATGCAGACAAAGTGAGAAATAAAGTTCCATTCTATGAATGCAATTCGAAACCTCCTGTCTGGCAAGAAACTTGGTAGCGGCTCAACTCTTTACAAAGTGACTGCTCACGCTGGTAAGAGCTCCTGCGACTACAGAAACCTCCTTATGTAAGAGCTCATTCTGCCTGACGTGAAGGAACCTCGGGCGAGAGGAAAACATAACTGCATTCTTCACGACAGCAGACGCACGATCCCACTGAAATGCGGAGAAAGCACCTCTGGACATCGCTGTCGTTCTTTCGCGGCATCACTGCACACCCCAGCCTGTCACAGGCAACGCAGCCTTTGGAAGAGGCGGACTTACGGTGTGAAGGACCACTCAGCTCACCTCCACAGAGCTTGTGATGTCACCCAATGCTTTAATGCACCGGCGATATCCCCTCTGTCACAAGTTTAAAGAACAAAGGTATAGCTGACACGGTACCTTATCTCCACAGAGAACACAATGCATCTCTAGTCTCACGATTATGGTCTTCTAAAAAGGGAGCTTTTAATGTTCTTGGGGGTGAAAACAAATAAAGAAATAAAACATTTAATCAAAAGTTAATATTAGGTTGGCCAAAAAGTTCATTTAGTTTTGTCCGTTAAATAAGATACACATTTTTCACTTCCGTCAATAGCTTTACTGAGTTGGATATTCTGAGTGTGTCCGCCGTCTCCCACTATCGGCGTCTCGTGGGCGGAGGCCGGGGTGCTGCTGAACATCTCCCGGTGGTTGGTGTGGGCCACGAGGCGGCCCCACAGCGAAGACTTATTCGGCAGAAGCGTCGGTGGCCCCAGTGACGTCACAATCACTTCTGTCACGGTCCACCAGTCTCAGCACCTGCTCCACGTGCCGCACAGACCCTCTCTTCTTTCGCATTTCAGCTGCGTATTTTCGTCCATCTTCACTATTAAAATGACTACCCACAAATTCACCAGCTTCGACGGGTGTTTAAAAAGGGCGCGCTGGTGTGGCAGCTGCCACAGCGCCACCTAGCAACGCTGTTCTGAATGCAGTCGGAGACAACTAAGGACTGCTCCAGCCACCCTGTGGGGAAAACTAAGTGAACTTTCAGGCCAACCCAACAGAATCTTCCAACAGAACTGAATGAAACAAAAACACCACAGGGGTCGAGGCAGGGTTGCAGACAACAGGCGGCTGGGATCTACCGTGCGGCACAGCGGCCACGGTTGGCAGACCTGTGCTGTGCCCGAGGAGGTGCGTGAGAGCAGCCCTGACGTGTCCCCCACACACCAGCTCCAACAGTGTGACTGTGTGGGGGCGGGCGGTGTTAGCTTCACTGTGGTGGCCACGCTCCACACACACACGTGTCAAGTCATCACACTGCACCTTGAACTCACACAATGTTACCTGCTCACTGCTGGAGGGCAACTTCAAAAAGAAAACAAAATGAGCAAATAAAAATCGGGACCAACATTAAATGCAGACAAAACAAAAATGCAGAAACGAAAGTAAGCAATCACATAAACAAAACAGACCTGAAGGGTTTAACTGGAAGATTCTACCAACATTTGAAAAATAAACACGTGGTCCGGCACTGGGGCAGCCTCACCTCTTCTGCTGCAGAGCCTCGTCCAGGACGTCCTGCTTGTCCCGCAGCAGCCGGTGCAGGTGCCGCATCTCCTGCTGGAACTGAGCCGTCTTGTCGGCAAACTCCTTCTGCTGTTCTGTCAGACAGTGACTAATGTCATCCAGCTTCAGTGAGGCCAGCTTCTTGTACCCCTGGTGGAGGAGGAGGGACTCTGTGAGTGCGCGGAGGCCTCGTGCAGCCCAGGTCGATGACCTCCTGGCTGCGCTCCCCACCCACCTCTGCAGGCTGTCAGAGACCCGTGCGCGGGGGAAGCCCTGACAGGTCTGATCTGGTAGGCAAGTCTGGATCACAGAAGTCACATAAAGTAATAAACAAACTTCAACTTTAATAAAACCAAATTTCTAATTCGTATCATGCCATATGCAATAAATAAACTTAAAAGAGAAGGACTTGGCAAGATTTGTCATACTCTATTGGCAAAGAAATGACTGAGAGAAAAGGCTAATTCATTTGTTTTCTGACTTACATTTCTATCGCACAGCATTTAAGGTTATGAATTTCCCTCTGAGCAGTTCTAAAACTGTTGCTACATAAATTATGAATTACAGTTCACATAGATTCAACTCTCTTTGGAAGTTACGACATTCTAGAGGCGAGTCCACGACTGTGGAGCAGGAGGCCCTGAGCTCACGCTCTCTGCAGGACACATTAACTTTACACCTTAATGCAGAGCAATTCCCCCCGTAAGACACAAAGAACCAACGGAACAGCTTCTGCACCAAAACAAACAAACAAACAAACAAACAAACAAACAAACAAACAAAGAGAAAGGCTGCACAGAGAAGGTTGGGGAGCTCTAGGAGCTGAGGGAATGGTCCAGGAGTGGAGGAGCACTGTTTACGCTTCCTTTGCACGCGGACAGTGGGCGGGAGCACTCTCCGGGCTCTCCGGTCCATCTGCAGGGCTGCAGCAGCACATCGGCAGCCACCCCGCTGAGAACCAGATCCGGCAGGAACAGGACCGCACCACAGCCCACAGGCATGGGGCCCCTTCCCCTGGAGCTGAATCCGGTGGGTGTGGCGGGGTGCTGTAGCACGCACATCCCGCGCTGCACATGCCTGCAGGACACCCCTTGCTCGGTGTGTGGGACCAGCAGAATGCTGTAGTACCCGTCTGCGAGGCTGTCCCGTTGAGAGAAAGTGTGAAGACAGCGGGGAGCTCCTGCACGCGCACGTGGGGCTGCCCAGCCCAGAGGAGTGGGAGACAGTGGGACACGGCACCACATCCACTCAGAGCAGCCCTGCCCAGATCAGGTTCAGGCAAGCAACAATGAAAGCAACAGGGCGCACTACCCACGTACTGGACAGCCCTGCCCACAGCAGAAGGGCGAGGACGCACTCACACGCCAGGCTGCCCTGCCAGAGCCCACTCCTTCCGGCCACCGGGCACTGCACGTGCCTGCCCTGACTAGAGCTGCCCATCCAAAGACATCTGGCACACCAATGAGGAGAAAAAGCTATTTCATCTAACTCATAGGAAAAAACACAGAAAGTCAAACAAAATGGGGAGATAAAAGAATCTGTCCCAGATGAAGGAACACTTAAAAACAAATTTAGAGAAAAACTCTAATGAAATGGAGATAATTCATTTGCCTACTAAAGAATTCAAAGACATGGTCATAGGGATGCTCAATGAACTTGAGAGTAGAATGGAGAAACGCAGAGAGCACTGCAATAAAGGGTTAGAGAATGTAATAAAGAACCAACGAGAGATACAGAATACATTAAAAGGAACTGAAATCAGATTAGTTAGTAAGAAAGAATGGATTAGCAATCTGGAAGGAAGAACAGTGGAAATCACCCAACGAGAACAGCAAAATGAAAAGGGAATTTCAAAAAACGAGGACAGTACTAGGCACGAAAGACCTCTGGGACAACATTAAATGCTCTAACAGCCACATGACAGGGATTCCGGAAGGAAAACAGTGAGGGAAAGGGGCGGAAGCTTATTTGGGATTTCCGGTCAGCACGGAGTCATAGATGAACACGCTTCACCTCAACCACCGCCTTGAGCAACCGCAGAAAGGATTACAGTTGGACCTCAAAACAAGTGAACACCCAGAACCACCAGAAGGTCAAGCTGTACGAAAGTCCGACAACCAAGGGTTTAAAGAAGCCACAGTCATCCACAGGGGTACAAAGGGCAGGGATGGGCAGAGAGGCAGGGAGATGTGGTGTGGCGTGAAGAGGCAGCGGCAGTGGAGCAGGCAGTCAACACTCACGTGTGCTGGATAAAAATCAGGAGCGATACCCTGGGAGTCAGCAATCCCCGCCCCAGGCCAGTCTGCACAGACCAGGGTTCCAGTGCCAGGAAGATAAATCCCCATAACTTCTGGCTGTAAAAACCAGTTGGGGCTGGGGGGCTGAAGAAACTGCCAGATTTTCAGGAGACTCTGCTTAAAGGGTCCACATGGACTTAGAACATACACAGCCCTACCACCTCTGGGATTCAGCACCAGGGCAACA
>PVKM010044461.1:0-12226 GCA_004027735.1 Carollia perspicillata | reverse complement strand
GATTGGTTAGCTGCATTAAAAGCCTCGAAGGTGGAAACTCCTTCCTCAAGCATACATCTCCCAACTCAACTTCCGTCACCTGTTTTGGGAACCCCAGCAGCAACATCTCCTGCTGCTTGCCTCCCAGGTGCTCCTGATGGAGCTGTTCCAGGTACTCCACCTAAAGGGGGCTTCTCCACTCCCGCATCAGAACCTTCTCTGTATTATGAACTGACCACAGATGATCTACTCGCACAAGCTGAATATCAGGGCATGCCTCCGCCTCTCTCTTCTTCGGCAGTCACCTCGCCTGGTGTTCAAACAAGGGCCACAGTTACACATCTCAGTCGCCCTACGTCTGCTGTACAATCATCAACAGCTTCAGCTGCAAAATCATCAAAGCCTTCAATTCCATCGTCGCCAAGATCTTCACTTTCTTCATCACCGAGCTATCGCACTCCACCACCCAGATATCCGGTTACACTATTGCCAAGATCATCAACTCCACAAAATTCAAGTCCACTCTCATCAATCTCTTCATGTCCACAAACATCAAGATCTTGGATTCCATCACCAAGAAATTCACTTTCCCCATCCACAAGAAGTTCAGACACCACACGGTCAAGATGTTCAGAGGCACAGTCATCAAGACCTTCAGCTGCTCAGTCACAAAGGTCTTCAACAGCACAATCGAGAAGGCATTTGATTCCGCCCCAACAAAACTCTTCAAGTGTGCAGTCAGCAAAATCTTTCACTGTACAGTCTTTGTTTCCTTTCATACAATCACCTTCTTGCACATTAAGTTCACCAGGTCCATCAGTGACCCCATCTGCACCAGCTCCAGTAACTACTACCTTCAGGCAGACTCCACCAGATCTACCAGTAATCACTAAAGTAAAGAATGCTCTGATGGCAGCAATAAGAAAAGGTATTCTGCTCTACACCACTGAAGATCAGTGAGTTCCAAAAGCCAAAACTGAAATTCGTAAAACTGAAGCAAGTTATACTGATTTATCATGCAGCTATGGGACATAATTTTGTTCAATCAGTGAGACTAACTGGATGGAGAAAATGAGCAAATAAATCCAACTAAATTGAAACTAACTTTCCACTGTCTTATTTTCTGCTAGTTAAGTCATTAATAATGATTTGCATTTTCTTTAGAATAGATCCATTATCTTCTTTGTCCAAGAAAACTATTACCACTTTCTTCACAGTAAATATTTTAAAGTTTTCTTACATGGCATTATTTGTTCAACAGAACAAAAGCATCTGCATGGGGAGTTCTTAAAATAGTCCTTAAAATATTTTTAAGATGACTAATATTGAAATCCTGGAATTATCACGGGTCTTTATTTCTGATGCTGTTTAACAGAAGTATCCAAACTGATTGCTTCAATTACATGAGTGTATTCAGATAGTATGTATGACATGTCTCCTCAAGAGAAAAGAACCACACCTTTCATTTTCTGTTAAATAGCATTACTGTCTGGAGAGATTGAGCTATCTCTAGGAATTTAAAGGTTTCTAAATAAAATATTCAGAGTAATAACTTTTATCAAATACTGTTAAAATGTAATAAGTTTTAATTCATTATTTTTATTTTTTAAAGTTTTTATTTATTTATCTTTAGAGGGGAAGGGAAGGAGAGAGGGAGAGAAATATCGATGTATGGTTGCCTCTCGTGTGTCCCCTGCTGGGAACTGGCCTACAACCCAGGCATGTGCCCTGACTGGGAATCAAACCGCGGTTGTTTGGTTCGCAGGCCCTCGCTCAATCCACTGAGCTACACAAGCCAGGGCTTAATGCATTATTTTTAAAAGTAAAAAGGAGCCATAGGATTGAGTGAGCCACCTAAGTTAAGAATATAAAGAAGGGGTTCAAGACCTGAGCTCTGAGTACCTCTACGATTCTAAAATATGAGAGGTGGGGGATCCCCAGACAAAATGAAGATAGATGCTCAGAAATACAGCAGGGGAACCAGGAAACTGGGTGCCAGAGATGGATCACAAAAGTCCAAGTGTGAATATTTCAAGGAGGCAACTGTATCTGATGTTGCACAGAATTCAAGTAAAATCAGAAATACTGGTTTTAGCAGCACAGAGATCTGTTGACTTTGGACAGAATAGTATCAGTGGGGAGTCAAGAGGAGACGGTAGTCCATTTGGGATGGTTTGAGTTAATGCACCAGGAGGAAATGGACAGACACATTTTCCACCAGGCTGGGTTGTGAAGAGATGAAGAGAAGATGGTGCCTGGGTGGGCAAAGAGTTCATGGGGAGGATGGGAGTTCAGAAGGCTTTTGTGTGTGGTGTCAGAAAGAAGAGAGGAGGGGAAAAGTTAAATCCTCTTATCCAATGCTGATATGTCAGTGAACAATTCCTTAAATAGAAGCATCAAGGAACGAATATTATTTAGAGACATGGAGAGAAATACCAAAATTTAAACACTTAAATTTACCTACAAGAGAAAATGTACTACATACACCAAGGAATTTTAAACTAATAATGAGGAACAATTTGCCCTATCAGATATTAATGCATTCTACAAAGTTATAATAGTTAAAACAGTATGTTTAGCCCCAAACCTATTACAATATTCTACTAAAATAATAAAGAACCCAGAAAGCATAGTCAGGTATATATGGAAATTGAGTATTTGATTGAAATATCATTTGCAATCAATGTAGAAGGAATGCAAATTTCATAAATAATATTGGGAAAACAGTATAATTTCTTTTTTCATTTTTAAATTAAATTTATTGGGATTACATTGGTTAATAAAATTATATAAGTTGCAAGTGTACATTTCTATAATATACCATGTGTGTATTGCATTGTGTGCCCATCACCCAAAGTAAAATCTTCCCGTGTCACCATATATTTGACTCTCCCTTTACCCTTTACTGTCTCTCCAACCCCATAAATTTAAAAAAATGAGGTCCTAACCATACAGCACACTCTGAAAATATCAATTAAATCCATTTGATCTGGTGTATCATTTGAAGCCACTGTCCTCCTTGTTGATTCTGGAAGATCTATCCATTGATGCCAATAGGGTGTTAAAATTCCCTAGCATAACTGTCTGTCAAACTCTCCCTTTATGACCACCAAGATGTGCTTACATATTTAGGTGCTCCTATGTTAGGTGCTCCTAGTTAGGTCAACTAGGGTTATATTCTCTTGTTGAATTGTTCCCTTTATCATTAGGTAGTGCCCTTCTTTGTCTCTTACTATAGCATTGCTTTTAAAGTCTATTCCATCAGATGTAAGTACTGCTATCCCAGCTTTTTTTCCCCTGTCTATTTGCATGAAATATCCTTCTCCATCCCTTTACTTTTAGTCTGTGTGTATCTTTCATTCTGAGGTGGATGTGGTTCTATCTTCTAGTTTCTAATTTAATTTGTTTCTTTTGATTATAAAATGGAGAGGAGGTACTTGAATAGAGTCACTTAAATATTAATTTGTGGACCTAAAATTTCACCTAATGAATATTCTAATAATAAATATTGTTTCATTATAAAAGCAAGATGATAATTGATTCGAGGAGGGAGGGAAAGCATGGCCAGATCCTACGCTCCCTCAGTTTATTTTTCTGCTTTTCAATCTTTCTGCTGCTGCCATCTAGTGTTCTGTGTGTACTGTTTGCATTTGACTTTTAGCATTAACTGAAACCTTTCGGTATTCCTAAATACCACTGCAGGAAAGGATCTGGATATTCTAAGACTTCCCTGTCCAATGTTCTTTCTATTGATACTTCATCACACTGGTGATAAAGCAGGATATAATCACCATAACAGTAGCACCTATTCATGATCTTATTTGCAGTTCACAAAGTGCTTTCACACACATGTCATCCCAAGTTGTTCCTAATAGCAGCATTTCAATGGTCCAGAGATTATAAAATCTCTAAGGCAAATAATCAGAATGCCAGAGCTGAAAAGGCTATGAGAGGACAGCTAGCCCAGTGGTTTTCCAACCATGTTATTCTCTGCCCTAGGGTCCCTGGGAAATGATTTGGAAGTAGAGATAGAGGTAATGGAATTTCTTCGCCCACCCCCACCCCCACAAATGCAATGACCTCTTTTACATGTAGCTTGTTTAATTGCTTTTATATATGTTATATGATTTTGGTTACATAGAAGATTGTTTTCCATATAAGAGTTTGTCCGGAGCAAGGATTCTACTCCTTAAAAGTTGAAAATCAACTTTATGGGTGAGAAAGTTGAAGCTGAGAGAGATCCAGTCATGAGTCAAAGATCACACAGCTGTGATTAACTGTTAAGTAAGAGCATTATCTGCTCGATTCCAAGGCTCAACTTGGCTTCTCAGACTAGGAAGTTGCTTATAATAAAAAATTAAATCCAGGTAGTTAAAAAAATGAAAGATCAGACAAGAAAACAGAGCTTTTTAAAAATTGTGGTAAAGAATGCATAGCACAAAATTTAGCACTTTAACCACTTGAGTGTACAATTCAGTATCATTAAATACATTTACATTGTGTATCCACATTGTATTCACCACTCTGTATTTTCAGAAATTTTTCATCATCTCAGACAGAAACTCAATAGCCATTAAACAGCAACTCCGTGTTCTCTCCTCTATTCAGTCCCTGGAAACCAATATTTATTCTCTGTGTCTATAAACTTTGACTGCTCTAGGTACCTCATGTAAGTAGAATCATACAGTATCTGACATTTTGTGGTGGGCTTATTTCACTTAGCATAATGTCTTAAGATTCATCCTTTGTTTTTAAGGCTGAATAATATTACCATTACACACACACATACACACATACAATTACATTTTGTTTATCCGTTCTTCCACCAATGGACACTGGGTTGTTTCCACCTTTTTAGTACTGTTAATAATACTGCTATGAATATTGGTGTACAAATATCTGTGAGTCACTGCTTTCAGTTCTTTTGGGTATATACCTCAGACTAAAATTGCTGAATCATATAGCATTTCCATTTAACTTTTGGGGGAACTATCAAACTGCTTTCCACGTTGAAGTCTTTTTAAAGCATTGAATTATAAATTCAGACAATAGGCTTTCCTAATAATTTATTTGACACTACCATACTAGATTTTCCTTCTATGCAAAAGTGTTTTTTTTCCACAGATCATTGCTGTCTATAATCAAGAACACTTCATGAGGTTTTATCACTGCTTATGTTGTAGATTCTACTCTGCTCTCCACATGGTCACAATGAGTTGTTCTTACTGAGAGATAATACTGAGATTTGAATGTCCTATGTTGCCTATTCCAAAGGCACATCTCTTTGGGATTTTTTCCTTTTTGTCTATGTTCCCTAACTTATTTAGACAAGACCCTAATCTAATAGCAATTCTGACATTTAATTACATTCACCTACAAGAGGTGAAATAATAAGACTAATTTTTCATGCTATTTTCTTGGAGTTGCTCCTGATCTTATTAAATGCCTTCTTCTCAGTGTTAAGTCCTCAGCTTTACCAAAGCAAGGTTTTCAGCATCTAAAATTTTCCACTTAATTAATAGATTGAACTGGATGATGAACTTACAGTATCTTGTCACAATATCTCTTTTACCTGAAGAGACTCTATAATAAAGATAAAATGTCAGCAGAGTGAAGAGGTGGCGAGAATGATTTCTGGACCAGCCAAAGCCCACACACTGCTGCATCCCCACATCCAGCCTGCACATCCTGCTACCATTGCCATTGTGCCCAAGAAAAAGGCTGAGGGTGATGCTAAAGGAGATATAGCCAAGGTGAAGGATGAACCACAGAGATGATCCACCAGGTTATTTGCTAAACCTGCTCCTCCAAAGCCAGAGCTCAAGCCTAAAAAAGCCCCTGCAAAGAAGGGAAAGGAAGTACCAAAAGGGAAAAGGGGGAAGCTGATCTGACAAGGATGGGAATAACCCTTCAGAAAATAGAGATACCAAAACAGACCTGGCGCAGAAAGCTGAAGGTGCTGGAGATGCCAAGTGAAGTGTGTGCAGTTCTGATAACTCTGTATTTCTGGTGACTGTACAGTTTGAAATACTATTTTTAATCAATTTTTATAAAAATGCAGACTTTTGTTTTACTTTTTTAAAAGTTATGCTGTTAGCACACAGAACACTTCATTGTTGTTTGAGGGGGGAGGAGTATATAATACTAATAGAGTGTATTCAAAGCTGGGCTGACATAGGGGGGGAAAACCCTTTCCCTTCTAGTTTTGAGAGACTTCCTCTTGGTTCCTGGGAGGAGAGATCCCTTGGTGTTGGTAGACATTAGCCCCCTCGGCATAGACACCTTGTGGTGTGGGAAAATTATTCATTTTTATGTCCTTTGTCCCTCTCCACTTTAAGCATAGACTTGACTCCCTAAAGCCCAGAGACTTGCTGGGACCTGACCCCAAAAAATTCATTACCAGTATGTTGGGCTATCTGAACTTTCCAGTGTCACCAGTGAGATAGCATCCCTCAAAAGAGCAGCCATCCTCTTTTTAGATTGTGGATCTACAGGTTGATAATTCTGCCATTTGCATTTCATTTCCTGAAAGTCAGGGTTGGCTTGTGAAAAGTTGTTAAACCACATGCCTAATGTGAAATGTCAACCCTCACTCTAAACTCTCCCTGTTCAGAGCAGCATATGAAGCCTTCACTGGGTTTTATGGTGGTGGCTTTCTGATTTTGGCAGTCCATGGAAGAAGAGAGTTCGAAAGTTGTTGTGTACTGTTAATGATTGTCTGCCCACGTCCTGCCTGAAATACCATGATTTTTTGGTATTTTTGGTTTATGAAAAGCATCTTTAATAAACCTGGATACAGTATGGCTTGGAAAAAAGATAAGACATCATCTTTATTTTTACCTCTACCACAGAATGTGAAAAGGATCCAACAGATACATAACATGACATGAAGGTGACTTGGACTGTTCTGTTATCATTGCTGATATCAGTGAATGTGACACAAATAAATTTGCTTCAATGAAGTATTCTTAGGTGTATTGGCTTCTAAAAGATAATGTTATGAACATATTGACAATTTCAAGAATTTAGTTAACCAAATATTACCTGCAAACCTCTATATGTCAAACCCTCTTCTAAGTTAATCAGAGAGAAGATCTCTTATTTTTATGGAGCCACGAGACAGACAAAACACACATATGCAAAAATTATTTCAACTGGTGGTAAGGACTAGATGGAAAGGGCTGTCCTTTCAATACAGTGGTAGGAAACACTTTCTGAAGAGGTGATACCTGAATGACAAAGTAGGAAGCAGCCACACAAAGTCTGACCCAGGCAGAGGAAAGAGAAAACAGAGAAGCCTGAGGTCAAAGAGGAAAGGTATTCATATACCAGATGATGTAGATGTTTGTTAGTCATGGTAAGGAGTTTAGACTTTATCCTTAGCTCAATTCGTATCAATGCAATTGATGCACCATGTATAGTCTACTTTGAAAGATTCTAAGTCTTGATTCAGAATTTCACAGAATTAAGTAGCAATTCCCACATTTCTGTAATAGAGGACAGGCCAGTGTAAGTAAATCCTATTATAGGTTCAATAAGTAATCATAGCTCAGTGCCTTTTTTATTACAAATTCATGGTTGGAATAATAACTTCAGACACTACCGATAAAAAGTAAGGAAAGTGGTTCCATGGTATTATTACACTTTTGCGAAGCTTTCAAGTGCAGTATGTTGCAATAGCAGAAAACAGAGAATTCAATTTTTAAGAATTTTAAAACCATAGGCTTTATGGTTTTAGTGGTCAAGTCTGAGACACTTGGAGCTAGGGGAATGTTGTAAAGCATTTATGAATTGCAATACAAACCTAAAGGCCTCACTGTGTCCCAGCTAATCCTCATACTTGGGTACAAATGAGGTTTGCAGTCAGAGAAGGGAATCTGGACAGTCCCATGGTTCTTGCCATGTTCATAGTCACTTCTTACCCTTCTACCTACTTCTGCTTCCTGTATTGCTTCTGGACAAGGATGGAACAATGAGGCTTGACAGGTCAAATGTGACCTTAGAAAAGGGCCAGAGTTCCTGAGAACCAGAGGGGTTATGGAAGTATGCAGGTCTTAAGGAAATGCTACTTCCTCTGTTCGATAAGGTGCATCAGCAATCCCACATTGCCACACTACATAATGGGAGACAGAACCCACTCCTCATCCAATACTTCTAAAGGGTGGGATATAGGAGTGACACCTCTAAGACGGCCTTGGTGTTGCTCCAGGTGATGTCCCTGCTGGATTTCCCAAGAGGGTAGAGATGGCAAAGACTCTTGTCGCAACTCAGGATAACCTCCTACTCGTGAGAATAGGCCTACATTGTATGACTAATTGATGATATTTTTGCACTAATACCTCATTCTTCAAGTCATTCTGCCCTGTATTTGAACTTGCAGGGAGAAGTCTCCTTCAAGAATTTATTTGCAGTATCGAGGACCTCATTACTATGTTACACACACCTGTCTCTGTGCACCACGCACATTGCTTTCACAGTTACTGGTGGTGGATCAGACCTGGAGGAAGATATGGGGTTGGGGTGATAATGGACAATTATCAGCAGGAAAAGACATTCTTCTAAGTTGTCACACTCATTTTATTTTGTTTTGACTATTCCATTTGTGAGCATGAGAAAAAATATTAAAAGATGCTAGAATTTTGATTTAATCCAATTAAACAAAAACAATTCAATTTACTTTTCATTAAAAAATCTAATTTCAGTAGCTTATTCTTACTTAAGGCAGGAGACGTTTTTCTCAACAGCTTTTTAAAAAGTATTTTAGGCTGACAGTGACCAGAGGGGGGAGGGGAGGGAATTTCAGGGGAAGGGGGGAGGATTTGAAGGAACAATTATAAAGGACACATGGACAATAACAAGGGGGCATGGAGATAGGAGGGAGGTGGGGAGGACTGGGGGGTGGGCTGGGATGTGGGTAAAGGGCAGAAAACTGTACTTGAACAACAATTAAAATTTAAAAAAATAAATCATCCTAAATGATGGAGGAGTTTTCAGAAGCTTAAAAAAGTATTTTATTCCTTTATCTTTAGCGAGAGGGAAAGGGAGAGAGAAAGAGGGAAATATCAATGTGGAAGTGAAACACTGATCATTTGCCTCTCACACTGGCCCTGACCTAGAACTGAACTGGAAACCCAGGCATATGCTCGGACCAGGAATCAAACTGGTAACCTTCCTTTTTCAGGACAACACCCAACCAACTGAGCCACACAGGTCAAGGCTCAACAGATTTTTTTAGATATAATTTACATACCATAGAGTTCACTGTTTTAATTACATGCCATAATTTTTCGCTGTACAATTCAATGTTTTTTTTTTTAGTGTATGTACAGAGCTGTGCAACAATTACCATAACCTAATGTTCATGACCCCCTACAAAAATCACCACTAGCACACCCCCACCCTTTCCACTCAGTCCCTAAGTAATCACTCATCTACTTTCTGTCTCCATAGATTTGCCTATTCTGGACACTTCATATAAATTAAATCACACAATATGTGGTCTTTTTGACTGGCTTCTTACACTTGGCAACATTTTTCTGTTCCTGTGTGCTACAGTTTTGTGTCAGTACTTCATTCCCATTTATGGTTCCATATTCCATTTTATGTGTTAACTACATTCTTTTTATCCATGAACCAGGTCATGGGCATTTGGCCATTTTTACTTTTTGGCTGTTATGAATGACACTGCTCTGAACTTCTTGAGCATAACACGTTTTGTGTAGACATACATTTTCCATTCTCCTGGGTATTTCCATTCTCCTTGGAGTTGGACTGCCAGAATGTGCTAACTCTACATTTAACTTTGTGAGGAACTATCACACTGTCTTCCAGAGCAGCTGCAAAACTTTACATTCTGATCAGTGATGTATGAGGGTTCTAATTACTCCACATCTGCACAAATGACATATTGATATTTGTTACTACCTTGTTTTTTGTTATAAGCATCCTAGTAGATGGAAAGTAGTATTTCACTGTGGTTTAGATGTGCATTTCCCTAATGACTAATGATTTTGACCAACTTTTCACGTGTTTATTGGCCATTTGCTTATGTACTTTAGAGGAATATTTATTCAATTCCTTTGCCCATTTTTTAGTTGAGTTGCTCATCTTTCATTGTTGAGATGTAGAACTTCTTTATATATATATTCTGGATATGGGGACTTTATCAGGTACATGACTTGCAACTATTGTCTCCCATTGTGTGGGCTATCTTCACTTTCTTGAAAATGTCCTTTGAAGCACCAAGTGGTTAATTTTGATGAAGTCCAATTTTCCTATTTCTTGTTACTTAGGTGTCTTATCTAAGAAATTATTGCCTAATATAATGTAACAAATATTTATACCTACATTTTCTTCTAAGTTTTATAATGTCCGCTTTTACCTTTAGGCTTTTGATCAGCTTTGAGTCCATTTCTGTATGTGGTGTGATAGAGTGGCCTAGTGTTGTTCTTTTGCACATGAATATCCAGTTGTCATAACACCATATATTGAAAGAACTATTCTTTCCTCCACTGAATTGTTTTGGTACCACTGTCCAAAATCAATGGACCATGGATGTATGGTTCCTTTCTGGAGTCTCAATTCTATTCCACTGAGCCTCTATTCTATTCCCTATCACATAGTATTGCCCTCTCCTCTTATGAGGACACCAGACCCATCATGGCAGCTCCATCCTTACAACCCATCTAAACATAATTACCTCACAAAGACCTCTTTTCCTCCCAGTCCATTGGGGTTGAAGTTTCAACATATGAATATTTGGAGACACAATGGTGCAGTCCACAACATTCATCATAGGTCTCTCCAGATTTTCTATTTATTCTTAGTTTTGGCATGTTGTGTCTTTCTAGAAATTGGTCCATTTGTTGGCATGCAGGTTTGTTATGGGCTGAATTGTGTCCCTCCCCATATACTGAGGCTCTATACTCTGATATAACTATATTTGGAGGCAAGGCCTTGAAAGAGGCAATTAAGGTTAAACTCGGTCATAAGGGAGTGGCCCTAATCCATTATGATTGAAGTCCTCATAAGAAGGAGGCATCAGACTTCCGGCCAAGATGGAGGCGTAGGTGGAAACACCGTACCTCCTCTCACAACCAAGATTAAGCACAACAAATATTTATAAACAATAACACAACCAGAACACAGAAAATTGAACTATGGAAGTCTGACAACCATTCAACCAGACAGGTAAGAGGGGCAGAGTTGGCAGCCGGTGGAGAGTGAAAGCGGCAGGAAAATGTGGTGGCTGCCAGGCTCAGGAGCGCCGGGCGGCGTAGGTGGTGTGGTGCTTGCAGACCCCAGACGCGGGGAGGAGACAAGCACAGCACGCAGGGCACGCAGGGCAGTTGGCTAACTGTGGACACACATTCGCGTGCAGATAAACTAGGCAAGAGCAGGCAGTGAGATGGACCGCACAGTGCAGGGCCCTAGCAACAGGCAATAAAGCCTAAAAACACCAATTGAAAAGGTGCCAGGAGAGGCTCCCAGCCTCACAGGAGAGGTCGCTGGGGAGACCCGCAAGGTCCCGGAGTGTGCCTAGGCCCTCCCACCTGGGAACCAGTGCCAGGGGGGCCCAGTTTGCTTGTGGGAGGCAGCAGAGGGGACGCAAACTCGAGAGAGCGTGAAACAGGTGCCATTGTTCCCTCTCTGACCCTGCCCCCACAGACAGCGTCACAACCCTGCAACTAGGTTGCCCCACCCTGGTGAACAGCTACGTCTCTGCCCCTCATATGCAACAGGCACCACCTGACCAAAAATGACTCAAACAAAAGAAAGCTCAGAGTCCCAGAGCCAATACTTTTAAGCAAGCAAGAGATAGCCAACCTATCAGATGCACAGTTCAAAGCACTGGTGATCAGGATGCTCACAGAATTGGTTGATTTTGGTTGCAAATTAGATGAAAAAATGAAGGCATTCATAAGTGAAATGATGGGAAATGAACAGGGAACCAGTAGTGATGGGAAGAAAACTGGGACTCAAATCAATGGAGTGGACCAGAAGGAAGAAATAAACAGCCAAGCAGAAAAGAATGAAGAAACAAGAATTCCAAAAAATGAGGAGAGGCTTAGGAACCTCCGGGACATCTTTAAACCTTCCAACATCCAAATTATAGGAGTACCAGAAGGAGAAGAGGAAGATCAACAAGTGGAAAACTTAGTTGAACAAATAGTAAAGGAGAACTTCCCCAATCTGGCAAAGGAAATAGACTTCCAGGAAGTCCAGGAAGCTCAGAGAGTCCCAAAGA
>PVKM010044460.1:0-12228 GCA_004027735.1 Carollia perspicillata | reverse complement strand
CCAACCAATGGACCAGTCGCATCAGATTATTCTAATCGGTCTGAGGGCTTCTCAGACTGTGCCGAGGAGGCGGGACAACTTCATTTTGCAGTTGAAGAAACTGTGGTCTTACAGATGAAGTAGTTTGCCCTCATTCCCACCGTGAGAAAGAGGCAGGCCCAAACTGAATGAAACCCAGCTTCCTGACTTCCAGCCAAGCATCCCCAGCCTTGAAATAAAATTGCTTTCTTCCTCTCCCTCCAGCGACTGCCCTATTTTTCTCTTCCCTTTTACTGTCACAATTCCCACACTTGTACTTAACCGCCCAGACTGAGTTTTCACTCTGCCTGCTTTCTCTGAAATCCTGCAAGTTGGATCCCATGCCAACCAACACTGAAGGTGCTAGTCGAAACGGCACTAAGTGAGCAACAGCATTAGCATTAGATGTCATCGAGGGTTTGTGTTTCCTGATGACTATTAGCAGGACCGTGGTCAGGATCAGGTCTACTTTCGTTACCACTACAGTGAACCCTGGGCCTGACACCAACCAGGAGCAAAATCAACATTAGCCGACTAACAGGATTGCTGTGTTGACTTTCCTTTCAGGGACCCTTCCTTTCTAAGGCTTTGTTGTTCTCTTCCTAATTGAACGACACGTTTCTCTTCCTTCTGCTGTTAACGCAGGGAATGATCACCAATTGATCAATCTGTTCATGACTGAAACATTATAGGAGATAAAGAGCCAGTCTGACGTTGGCGTTCTTAGCTTTGGCTTGCAAAAAATATGAATGCAAATGAATAAATAGTATACAAATAAATATCACAAATAGTATAACAATAGTGTTACAGTTATGAGTCAGATTGGAGCCAGATTACATGGGTCCTTAATCTGTGTTTAGTCTCCTCATCTATAAAATGGAGACAGTGGTAGCTCCTACCTCGTGAGGTTATTGTGAAGATTAAGTTATTTAATACATTTGAAACATTTCAAAGAGGGCTGATATATCCTAAGTGTTCCAAAAGTATTTTAAAAAGCACAGAATAATACATAAATCATTTTTATAAGTGTTATAGAAAGTCTCCTTTTAAGACCTTTTTTACCCTGTGAAAACTAACGAATTCTCAAACTTTTTTCCAACTATTTTTTTTCCAGATTGCTCTTTGTCAGTTTGACTTATCACTTCATTATACAGGGAATAGCAGGGATACTAAGTCTGTCCCGGGCGTTTGAGGTCTGGGAAAGGGAGAATTGCAGAGACCCAGGTAGCAGCCAGCACCAACCGCCAGACATGTGAGTGAGGCTCTCTGTGCCCTTGTAATCCACCCTGCCGCACAGCTGCCTGCAGCAACCTGTGAGGGCCAGGGAGACCCTAAGAAAAACCACTGCCACACCCTGACAATAAATAATAAGTTGCTATTTTATGCCACTGAGTGTTGGAGTGGTTTGTTTCATAGCAAAACATAACTGAAATATTACCTTTAAGTTTGCTATTCAGAGGTAGATATGCTAACAATTCAAATATTTCAAATCTAGGTATTAAGTATATATACATAACTATTTGCATTTTTTAAAACTCAAAGGAGGACATTCTACATAATGTATTTAAAGCAGGTTTTCAAAAAATCATTTAATATATTTTGAACTTTTGTATGATTATTTATATATTTTAACATTTTTGGAGGTTGTATTGTGCATCATAATTTATTTACTGGTCCCCTACCAATAAATTCTTAGTTTGCTTCTGATTTTTTTGCCATGATAAGAAATGGTCTGATGTACATCCCTGAACACACTTCTTTGCACAAAACAAAGGATTCCTCAGGATTATTTCCTGTGTATGAAATTACTGGGTTGAAGATGTACTTGTTTCCAAGGTTTTGCTATCATCTAATTGCTCTGTGGAAAGCTGGTTCCCTTTTATATCCTCACCAACAATGATGATTCAGATTCTCTTTCCCTGCACTTTTACCAACAGTGGATATTAATCTCTTTCTCTCTTTAAGAAAAAAAAAACTTTGTCAACCTAGTAGATGAAAAATTATAATTTCAAAACCGTTCTAATTCTGTCTTTACTAATGAGGCTGAGTATATTTTTAAGTACAGTGGATACTTGTATCTTTTCTAATATGTGTATTCTCATTTGTTGTTCATTTTTTCCATTCTTAATCTTTTCTTCTATTGTTTTATGAACAATAGAGATGTTAATGCTATGTGGCTTAATTCACAATGATTATATGTTTTTTAGTTGCCAAACCTGTTTTCTTTTACATTTAAAAAAAATTCTGACACTAGTGTCATTGGACTCATTATTTTAAAGGATAAGAAAGTTTAAATACCTTCAAAGAGTGAGTGTTAGTTACCATCCAGGTAAAATCCAGACCGGTCAGTCTATCACACACCGTACTTTATTCTCACCATAGCAAGGCAAATTGGTCCCCCACATCTCCCACATGCAAACTTGGGTTATGGGTTTCTGGTTTAGGAAGCATGTGGGCTCTGCGCTCGTCAGACCTGAGTTGAGATTCTGACTCCACCACTGACCAACAGAAGAGCTTTGTGAGCCTCGGCTTCTTCACAGTTACATTGAGACGGGATTAATGTGAGATTAAACTATGTGTAATGAATAATGGTGAATGCCATGTAATTGGCATTTAATAAATATCTCCAGCTACTCCCTCGTGTTTTTGCTCATGTTGGGAAATCTCTTACCTTTTTTTTCTTTTCCAGCTCACAACACCTACTCTTCTGGCCAAGTTCTATCAAGACTCCTTCATAAAGGCTTTCATAGAATAGGGAGCTTACCATGTATATAGTTGGCTTGGGTGTCTTATTATTTTCATGTTTCATATGTAGTTAATCAGCAAGGCTATAAGTTTCAGGAAGGCCTAGCCCAGTGCTTGACACTTAAATACATCCAGTAAGAATGTGTGGAAAAAAATAAAGAAAGAAAGAAAGAATGCATTAGATATAACTGCAAGGTAATAATACAAGTTAAATTGTACATGCATATTAGCCTCATTATTATGTCAGACACATAACTGTTGATAAATGCAAATTTGTTTAGTGAATGTAGGAACAAATATCTCAGCCTCTGGTATGCAGCATTATACCATTGAATATTTTAATAGTTCTACATATCATTGGGAGCAATGGGTAATCAAAAGGTGCAAACTTGAAATTATAAGATAAATAAGTTCTAGGGATGTAAGTTACAGCATGGTGATTATAGTTAACAATACTGTATATTTGAAAGTTGCCTAGAGAAAATTATAAAAGTTCTCGGGGAAAATATAATTTATTACTATGTAAGGTAATGGATGGTAAACTTATTGTGGTAATTATTTTGCAATATATATGTGTATCAAATCATTATGTTATGCACCTTAAACTAATACAATGTTACATGTCAATTATGTCTCCGAAATGGAAAAAAAATTAAAATTAAAAAATTAAACATAAGAAATACACATCATTGGAATATATACCAATGAGATACTGTATATCATTCCTAATGGTTTAATATATTGCATTTCTTCAGTTCTAAGAAACACTTTGGTGCACCTTTTAAAATTTCTGAAGCTGGGATATGTCTTATTATCAAGAAATAGCCCTTGGCCAGGTGGCAGTCATGACATAGTTGGCATTGCCTCTGTTTTTGTGAACGTAGTCATAACTGTTTGAATTCTCATCATTTCAATAAGATCAAAGCAATTTAGTACCATATGTGTAAAATGTATATGCCAAGAAGTGCAAGCAAAGGCAGCTGAAATGGCCAGATCTGCCATATTAGGGGAAAGACATTCTAAAGCAAGAAGAGGCTGACACAACCAATTCATGTATCATTCAGGGCTAGAGTTAAAGTGTTGAACCTCAGTTTGTCAGAAACTTTTTGCGGCCATTAACAGAGAACTTGCATAGCTTGTTCAGCAGAACAAGAAAACTATGCTTTTAGTCAAATGAGATAGTGCCAAGCATCAAACTTACAGAATGTGTGTCTGTGGCTGGGAAGCAAATCTCAGAGATAATATAAGAACACTCTTTCAGGAAATGCTACCTTGGCTGGTATGGCTCAGTGGATTGAGTATTGGCCTACAAGCTGAAGGGTTGCTGGTTCTGGTTCCATTCCCCGTCAAGGCACATGCCTGAGTTACGGGCCAGGCCCCCAACTGTGTGGGAGAGGAAACCGCACATTGATGTTCTGCTTCCTCTTTCTCTCTTCCTTCCCTTCTCTTAAAAAAAAAGGCTACACTATTATTGACAGTGTGTGGAACAACATACAGAGGTTGATGTTCTAGATAAAAGGGATTAAGATGAATTAGACTCAGTGTGCATAATTTTGAGAAACACTTTAATCAATTTATGTTGCTTATATTTTTTCTATACATGCAATTAGTGAAATATCAATATCTAAATCTAAAAACACCATTTCAATGAGTATAAAATACAAACCCTTTGTGAGCACACATATGTCATAGTTTAATTGGTGGCGCTTTTCCTTACTTGGTAGTATATGCAGTCAAAGATGACTTAGATTTCAACGGATACAATAAATTGAACAGATGCTAAAATAGGCAGTATGCCTGTGAATTTCCAAGTTACACTTGGTGAAGGAACAGAGCTTGGTGTTTTGTTTTTGTTGTTTTAGTGGGCACGTATGATGCTTCGGAATGAGGTAGGAAAAAACTGTGATGTCTTCATAATCATCACTTGCTTGTAGAACCAACGTAATTTGAAGTTAGTTTCTCACGTCACTGTGTGCAACTTCTTATCATATCACAGATTGCCTTCTACACTTCAGTAACATTTCATTTGTCATTAGTTAAGCATATTAACTTAAATTTATTATATTTTCCTAATATAAAAATAAAATGTGTTAGTATGGAAAATGTCCTATGGTAAAAATGAGATATGTGTGAGCATGTAACCAACCATATTTCTTCCAAATGAAATATTTGGTACATTTCTTTCTAAAATTTTCTTATAAAATTTTTGATGTCATTTCTTCTAGTTTACAAAACTATCTTAGATCAAAGCAATATATATTCAGGTACAGCATTTGATAAGTACAAAAAAGTATAAAGAAGCACAAAAAACATCATGCTTCTTCTCACTGCTCAGAGATTTCCTCTTGATATTTTTTGGCCATTACATCCAACGTAGCTAGGGCAAAAACAAGCAGCCCAGCTTGTACACAGCCCATGCTCATTACGTCCCTGCCGAATGCATGAATACTGAAAGAGAACTTGGAGAAACGCCCATATATTTTGCTAATAGAATCAATTATAAAGATCTTACGGTCTAAAAATTATTTGCCTCCTCTAGTTTGCTCTATTCTTCTCACATAGCAGGAGCTTGGCCAGGACAGAGCCAACTTGCTACTATTTGGCCACAGAGCACTCTGGTGGGGATCGTCACTGTCCTCACTTTACTTCTCAGTCATTCAACAAGTATTTATTAATTGCCCACTACCTGCCTGGAACACAGAGGGGCAAAAAATAAGTACGACCCCTGCCCTCTTCCAGCATTCAATCTAAAGAAGATAAAAACGGATAAACATAAACACAAAAAATATATGTATACATATACAGGGGTGGGCAAGAGTAGGTTTATAGTTGTGAGTACACGAAATAGACTTTATTTTTGTATTATTATGTATTATTGTATTGTTTATTTGTGTTACAACTGTAAACCCACTTTTGTCTACCCCTGCATATGCAAACTGTGGTATGTGTAGAAAAGGAAGAGAACAGGTGTCTGGGAAAATGAATAAGCGGGGCCCCGATCTGATTTAGGAGGAGTCCGGGAAGGCCTCTGATGAAGCGACAAGACAGGTCAAAGAGGAACAAAAGGGAAGATTCTCTGAGGCTGTAAAACTTCACGTGGGTGTAGACTAAGATAAGTGAAGCAACAAATGATGGGGGAAAAAACCGGGCTGCAGAGGTAAGCAAGTCCTGCAAGGGGCCTCATAAGTTAGGGAGAGGATTTTGAATTTTATTCTATGTATGATTGGAAACGAATCATTTTTTTTTTCGTAATTTCAATTGCGGTTATTTTTAATAGTAACTCTGGCATCAAAGGATGCCAGATTCATAGTTTATTGAATGATAACTCTCCCTCCCTCTCCTTTGCTACCACCCAGTTCTCCTTTCCGAGGCTGCCTGTGTATGCCTCCGGAAATACTCTACGAACAAACCACCGAATCTGTGAGTCTGTGCTATAAGATACAGTAAGTATTTTCAGCCGGGGAGCGAGGTCATCGGGTTTGTTTTAAGATCACCCGAACGCCGAGAGGGGACTGGCTCTTGGCATTTACAGCTACGCGCTCCAGCTCACCTATTTCACAAACCCCACTTTGCTTCGCATTCACGATTTCTGCGCGGGAGATTCCATGGGGCCCATGGCCTCGTAAACTGCATTTCAACAATGATCCCACGCTGGTTCCCACGCTGTGCTCCAGGCAACTACCCGGCGCTCCTGCAGTTGTGCAGCCGCTGCCGTCTCCAGCCACATCTTCCATCCTGGAACTCCATAGCTCCGCACCCAGCCTCGGTGTTCTAGTCTGTTTTAAACAGACACCCGGCCGGATCAAACGCACCCCGCGGCCGGAAGGTGGTGGCAGGCGCCTGGCGGTGAAGGGGGCGGGTCTGAGCCGGGCCATGATGGGGGCGGGGACTAAGGCTGAGGGCGGGGTCAGGGTTGGGGGCGGAGCCGACGCTTAGGTCGTCTGCGAAGCTTTCCAGAGCTCCCAGAGCGGCCCCTCGGTGCGGTACCCGGGCCACCCACTGGCGGGTGGTGCCTCCTTGATCCTCACTTTTGCAAATTCCCGAAGGTAAATCCTCCCAGGATCCCGGCAGTTTGAGCGCGAGGGAACCAACGACGGAGGCGGGCGGCTGGATGGCGGCGGAGGGGAGCGTCCCGCGGCAAGTTTCCCAAGAAAGCTGAACTTACCCCAAGTTTCTTGTGCATCAGTTTGCACCCGGCGAATAGGTGGCGGGCTTTTTCCTTGCGGGTGGTCGTTGGGTGCGGAAGAGACGAAGAAGTAATTGGGTTAATCCGTTTGGGCACAACCCAGATTTCTGTGTCCGACTGCGCAGCGTGGTCCGCGCAGTTTTTGCCCGAGAAAGAGCGGGTAAGTGACACGCAGTTGTGTCCAGCTCAGCAGCGGGTGACCGCCGGCTCAGAGCGCTCGTGTCTGCAAGGCGTACCGGGTGGCCTGGAGTCAAAGTTCCATGACTCCCTTCTTCTTTAGGCAAGTCTAACTGGGTACAGACCCTCGCGGGGCTCACCCCCGAGGCTTCGCTATGGACGGCGAGAGCGAATTGAATTTTTCCAGCAACAGTTTAACCCCTTTGTGGCGGAGGCGGTCGACCCCTCAACCCCAGCTGCTGGGCCGGAGCAAGCCGAGACCTCAGTCTTACCAGAGTCCCAGTGGGTTGCTTATCACAGATTTCCCGGTGGAGGACCTAGGAACGCTTCCCACGGCGCAGACTCCGGACCGGGTGCCCACCACTTCGGATGGCAGGACTGTCCAGAGGAGCCCCCTGCTTCTCTGCGCCCATCGGAAGGCGGTGACCAATGGGAGGACGGTCTCCCCGGAGTACAGGGCTGTCTCTCCTCGGCTCCGGCGGCCCAAGTCACCCCAGACTCCCAAAGGGGCGTCGGGCGGCTCCCCGAAACCCCCAGCGAATGGTACGGTGACTTCGCCCGCGCCTCAGCGGCTGCGCCCCCCGCAGACTCCTAACGCATCCGCCCCCTGCAGCCCGGAGGGAGACCGGCTCCGATTGATTGCCAGCCCCCTGCCTTCGCCCGCTGCTAATGGGCTTACCCCTAATAGCGACTCTCCAGGCTCCCGTTTGCAATCCGGCCAGACAGCTAAGGACTCTGAGCGGGCATCCTCGCCCCAGAATAAATCCTTGGAACAAAAACTCCCCCTCCAAAGGCTGCCCTCCAAGGAGAATGAGCTCCCGGAGAATCCTTCCGTGGTTTTGAGCACAAACAGCCCTGCTGCCCTCAAAGTGGGGAAGCAGCAGATTATTCCTAAGAGCCTGGCCTCGGAAATTAAAGTAAGTAAAAGTAACAGTCAGAATGTGGAGCCCCACAAGAGACTCCTAAAGGTGCGCAGCATGGTGGAGGGCCTTGGGGCGCCCCTGGGCCCTTCAGAGGACGAAGGCGAGGTCGAGAACGACCTGGACAGCCCTGGGTCTCTGCGGAGAGGCTTGAGGTCCACGTCCTATCGCCGGGCGGTGGTTAGTGGCGTTGATTTTGACAGTCCCACTACCTCGAAGAAGAAGAACAGAATGTCCCAGCCGGTCCTGAAAGCAGTGATGGAAGACAAGGAGAAGTTTTCCAGCCTTGGAAGGATAAAGGTAAGAGTGGTCAGGAGTGTCACATGTCACTGACTAAGCCAGGCATTCACTAAGTCCAAGGTGAAGGTGTTGGGGGTGGGGAGGAGGGACGCAGAGGAAACCAGACATTATTGTTCTTTTTAATTCTGCTGTTTGTTGACCGATCCTGTGCTCATCTATCTCTTGGCCATTCTATTGCTGGCAGGCAGAGCCCAGGTTAAGGCAACTTTGTGGGAGGAAGCGAAATTCTTATTACTGTGTTAACTTTCTAAGCTCAGGCAAAATCTGTGAACAGATGGGGAAAAATACAGTAAATCAGGTATTGGCTGTGTTTGAGTCCTGAACACTGTCAAAACTAGTAAGCTGCAAAGGTAGTGGAGAACAGGTCTGGATTTGTAGTCTTCACTGTGGTCAAGCTGTGGGTGCTTGTTCAGAGGTGTCAGTCAGTGTTTGCTGATTCATCACAGCTGATTCGGGAAAATACTGATATCCTTTGAGCCTACTGGTTATTTTAATTATTTATGTTAATTCTTTAATTTTTTCGAGTGGTCATTGATTGCACACTAAATACTGCAGGTGATACATGAATTTTAAAATTGGGTGCTAGAATTACAAAAGACACAAAAAGCACAAGTAGTCTGTCATCTTTGTTGTTTCTTGTTTCTGTCAACTTGGCCTTTGGTTATATTTTATTTCCATTTTGTGACTATTTATCCTTTAGTTTATTTAACAAATTGGTAGCTCAGAACTTCAGGTTCCAGCGAACTGTATGCAAAGGCCTAAAAGCTGCACTTGGTAAAATATTGCCAAATACGACATAAAGAACCAGGGGAAACTAGAGAGGGGTTTTTTGGAGTGTGCATGTGCTGCCTTCTCCAGAAACACGACGGACCTCAGTAATAGCGCAGAAATTCATTTCGGCAGCCACATCTTCTCTTGATTAATCAGAGAACTGCAATCAGTCTATATAAATGTCACATATGTAATACACAACCAAGCATTTTTTATTTTAGATCCTATTGCCTTAGAGAAATTATATAACATTTTACATCCCCCCCCTCCCCACCCCAGTCTGCAGGTGTAGCAAAGTTCAGTTTAACAATGATGGTGAGTCAAGAGCAGTGAACCGGCAGGTCATTTGAAGATTCTCAAACCCTTTGACAGGCTGTGAGGGACATTGTACATTTTATTTCACCGTTTTAGTGAATTGTAGTAGTCGTATTTAGTGAACCACTGCAGGAATCATCTGCTGTATGCTTTGGGGAATCTAATGAATGTAACAACAAAATAAATGCTTTTTCTTAAAATAGTTGTATTTTCTATTTGGCTCATTCATACATAGTTTGCTTTGCCTTTTCCTTTTTTGCTTTTCTTCTTTCTTAGAAAAAAATGCTGAAAGGACAAGGACCGTTTGATGGGGAAGGTAAGCAAGCATTTGATTTTCCAGACTTCTATTGCTGTTTCAATGTGGAATATCAATTATAAGTTGCAATCCAATCGCAGTAACAAAAACACTTAAGATGGGGAAAATGTCCAACTTCTCCAAATGATGCAGCACAAAACTCTTCACGAAGCTACATTTTCATCTAGTAATACCAGTAGTGAATAAAGAGAATAGCTTTCTTTGTAAGCTGGTAACTCTGTCAGCCAGTGCCCTGGGATTTTTAATTCTTTTCCACTCTGGCTCCATCCCCACCTCCATCAAAAAATGGAGAAAGAGCAAGGTCAAGCCCTAGCTCTTTTGTTTAAAATTCTGACAGTTTGGCCGTTTAGATCTTAAGTCTTTTTTCCCCCCACAAAGACTTTAATACTCTTCCCCGCCCCACCCATAGTATCGTTTTTGACTTCTTTAGTATCGTTTTTGACTTCCTGTCCCCTTATCAGGTTTCAGTTTGGGGGCTCTCTAGCTCTCCTGGCCAACAGAAACATATTCCTAAGAATTTGTAACCCACACAGTATTTTTGTTAAGGGTCTTAAAAACAAAAGCAGCTTCAACCAGGTGTTCAAACCCTGATCAGATCAGTGGGCTCTGTGTAAATAGGTGGGTCAAGTGTCAGCCAACTGGAAAAGCATAAAGGGAGCAGCAGCCCCAGCTGCGACCTTTGCAGGGCTGGTGGAATGTGGTAGACGTGAGGGATAACTCGTAGGTTTTCCAACTTTTAAAGAGTAATGATGAAACATATGCCCCTCTATAAGGAATCCATGTAAAACCACCCAGAGTTATAAAACATATAACCTTGGTGATTATAAATCATTTCCCTATATAAAAATCATCCCCACCGGAGTACTTAAACATGACTGGTTTGTAAAACGTATTCATTGCACCAATCTCAGGAAACCTTCTGTATGGAGAAGAAACCCGGGTGCACTTTGTAGTTGGTTGGAATAAAGTCCTGTCCCTGATTTTACAGCTGAGGAAGCCGGGAGCTCTGGGAGGTTTAGTACCCGGTCTGCTGTCACAGCACAGCCAGTGGTGGCACACAGGCCTGGCTCTCAGTCCACTTTGCTTCCTCTTGTACCACTTTTTGACCATGAAGTGATCAGCGCATCCATCTAAGATCTATTTAGAGAGATGTTTTGCATCTTCTGGAGTTTGACATTGACTCTGGGACTTTTTCCTCCAAGGGTTAAAAATGTGGAGCTTTTCCTTTAAGTCAGAGGATAGGTCACCCCCAGACTAGGTCACACCCTTCCATAACTAGTTTTACATTGTTTCCTTTTTATAAGAAGCTGTTCCTGTGCCCTCTCATCTCTTTTCAAATATGGTGACCTAGAAATTCTTTTTCACATAAACGTACAAGAGGAATGCAAGATTCTTACGGTTAATCATTAACAAGAATGTAACTTGGGAAGTGGTGCCTTAGAGTGGTGAAAACCTGTAAAGTTGGAGCCGGGGACCTGGCTTCCTATCCTACTGCTTGATTCATCATTTGACTGATACTGAGCACGCGCCTTAACCTCACCAAAGCTTGATTTTATCACGTGTAAAGTGAAGTGAATACTACTATTGCCAATGTTGTGGGATGTGCGTGAGAAATCATTTCAACAATGTATGCATGTGTTTTGTGCCAACCGCTGACTACTTTAAAGTGTGCTAGAAGTGGGGAAAACTCAGCCTTTACCCTTGCTGTCTGTTTTACATATGTAGAGCAATCAAAGACCAGGGGAATCTTGCATAGCCTTCAGTATTCCTTCATCATATTTATGAAGAACACACAATAGTTGATGAGAGAAGAGGCAGGTGTTTGCTTGCTTCAGTAGCTGGAAAGGCATTTCATTGCAAGCTCAGTGTGTCCCAGACCAGACTACTAACCTCCCCTACTAAAGCTAAATCTCTGCTGGTGTTCTCTTCCGCTGCCTTTTAGTTGTGGGCCTTGCAAGACCTAGGAAACACCCTGACCGCCTCCCTTTCTCCGAGCCCATGTTCCAGTCCACGCCCAGTCCTTTCTAAGTCGCACAGCCCAAAATCCACTACCTTTCACTGACCGCTTGGCAGCATCCTCGTTAGTCCCTTGACTAGTCAATGTTTTCCTCCTCCAATCTAATCAAATCTTTCCTTTCAGTGGATCCCCATTGCAGTCAGGATAAAATACAGTCTTTTCAGTGTGGAATAAACTCATTCCTTTTGTACTCAGGATGAAAATTCAGTTCTTTAACATTGCTTGCAAAACTCTGCTGCATTTGTGCTGTCTGGCTCATCCCCCTAAACTCACCCTGCACCCTTTATCCTCAGACATCTGCACTCAGGCACGCTGACCTGCCTTTGCTCGTCTGAGCCACCGTATTTCCACTCCGGGCTGTTGAATATGCCTTTCCCTTTAGCTCTTGCATCTCAGCTTGCAGATCTTAGATTTTCCTCACTGACACCTCTCTGACCACCCCACCCCCCCCCGACTGGGTCAC
>PVKM010044459.1:0-12235 GCA_004027735.1 Carollia perspicillata | reverse complement strand
AGGTAGATATAAGGCTACTTATACATACATATTTTTCTATTTCTCTGTTGTTGGTTGTGGAGTATTATTTTCAATAAAACATATTTATTTAATCTAGATTTATTTAATCTAAAATTATGTTTAATTAAAACATAATTTATTTAATCTTATTTAATTTAGTAAATTTATTGGCATATATACTCTTCCTTGTGCTCACAAAATTACTGTCAGAAGAGCAAAGCAACTCAAATCTTCTGAACTCATGTCCAGTACTTTACATGTTGTCACACCATGTGACACAAATGATGACTCAACCTGGCGAATATCTGCGGATCTCGTATCCTGTACCAAAGTTTTTGCTATGCCATGGAAATGCAGATGATCAAATGGTATTGTTAACTTCATTTATCCCATTTCCTTTTTTTAAAGTATATTTTACTGATTGTGCTATTAAAGTTGTCCAAATGTTTTTTCTGTCCTGCACACCCACACCCTCCAGCATTTCCCTGCCCCCTTAGTTCATGTCCGTGGCTTATACATACAAGTTCTTTGGCTTCTCCGTTTTCTATACTGTTCTTAACCTCCTCCTGTCTATTTTACGCCTACCATTTATGCTTCTTATTCCCTGTACCTTTCTCCCTTATTCTCCCTGTCCCCACTGGTAACTCTCAATGTGATCTCCATTTCTGTGATTATGTTCCTGTTCTAGTTGTTTGCTTAGTTTTTGTTTGTTTTTTAGGTTCAGTTGTTGACAGTTGTGAGTTTGTTGTCATTTTACTGTTCAGTTTTTTTAACTTTTTTTATTGTTGTTCAAGTACATTTGACTGTTTTCCACCCACCACTATCCCCACCCTAGCCATCTCTACTGCCCACCCTTGATGCTACCCCCTCTTTGGTATTGTCCATGTGTCCTTTATAGAGGTTCCTAAAAACCCTCCTCCCCCATTATTCCCTTCCACATTCCCATAGTTCTTGTTCTTCTACTTCTTACATAAGTCTCTTTAACTTTTCATATGATAAGGGCCTGATGATGATGAACTCTTTAACTTGATCTTATCTGAGAAGCACTTTATCTGCCCTTCCATTCTTTTAAAAAATATTTTATTGATTATGCTATTACAATTGTCCCATTTTTTCTCCCCTTCATTCGTTCATGTCTGCCTTGTACCCCCCTCCTACCAGCATTTCCCCACCTTATTTCCTGTCCATGGGTCATACATATAAGTTCTTTGGCTTCTCCCTTTCCTATACTATTCTTAACCTCTCCCTGTCTATTTTGTACCCACCATTTATGCTCCTTATTCCCTGTTCCCTTTTCCCGATTCTCCCCCTTCCCCCTCCTTTGCCTTGTCCATGTGCAAATGTGGGACTGCTTAGTCTGCTAGCCACCACCTCGCCCTTGTGGTCAGCTGCCTGTCTCTGCCCCTCCTACCAGTCTAGATGAATATTTCGTTAACTCCTTGGTTGTTGGAGTTCCATACATTTCGATTTTCTGGCAGTTCTGGTTGTTTTTTGTTTTTAAATTCGTTGTTATCCTTTTGGTTGTGTGAGGAAGCAAAGCATTTCTGCCTACGCCTTCATCTTGGCCAGAACTCCTCCATTTACCCCATTTTCTGATGGAGGTAAACTTATAAGTAAATTGCTTTTTGGATACAGAGTGATAAGAGCTACCATAAATTGAACATCTCAGAAGAGGAAATGATTGATTAACTCTGGAAGTGAAGAGATTATAAGAAGGCTTATAGAGAGGATAACGTTTACATATTTACACTGGGCCTTAAAGCAACTGAGAAAATATCTCAGGTAAAAAATACTTGGACAGTCAAAAGTGAATGTTTAAAGGAACCAAGGTATGAAAAGGTAAGCTGTATCCAGGAAGGAATGACTAATCTGAGCCAGTGGAGGTGTACTCGGAGAGAGTTTAAGCAGTAGGAGGAAGTCAGATCATGAAGAGTGTAGCTTATGTTCCTGCTAGGTAATTTTTGGGAAGCCTGTGAGGTTTCTTAAGTAGAGAAATGACACAATTGAGATGTAGAGGTTAGATAGACTGGTAATATTTTTCAAACATGACTTTGGAACAAGGTTCACCAGAATCACCTCAGATGTTCTTTAAAAATTCAGATTTCTGAGTGGAATCCCAGCCCCCCCAAGCAGAATCCCTGGGAGCAGGCCAGAGCTTATGTATTTGATGCCTCTCAGATGAGTCCTGATGCATTAAGATTAAGAAAATAATTGGAGGAGAGCCTTGGTTTTCAAACTAGTCTCTGACCAGGCTCTCCTGAACTTCCTTCGAGCAAAGTATCTCTTCTTTTGTCTTCCATGTTAAACATTCTCATAAAAGTTTAAATTAACAAGGTTTCTACAGCTAATAACAGTTTGAAAAACACTGGACCAGGGGCTGGAGAAAATAGTGGTTTGTAAACCACTTGGATGCTGTGGCAGTGATTTCTAAGTGCCTGTGATGAGTGCCAGGAGGAGTGGAGAAGACGGGGATGGATCCAAACATCACGTCTCAGGTAACAGAACGGAACTTGTAGAAGGGCAGCAGAGAATGAAGAAGCAAAGGGAGACTGGATTTACCTCCAGTGGCACTGCTTGCTTAAATCACGAAGACCTGTGTTTGGGGATGTTTTCTACTTTTTGATTCCTGTCAACTCAACAATAGTAGCAGGAAATCACTAAGTATAAATTGTAAGATGCTCATGTGGTTCCAAGTTGCCAGTTAACTCACCATAAGTCACTTGCTCAGTGGGTTAATTCTCCAACTGATTCCTTTCCAAGCAGTATTGCCACCTGTCAATGTAAGGAACCTAGACTTGCTTTAGAAATAAATGCCTCTCTAATCTAGAGAATGGGTAAACATGGACTGAAAAATTATGTTATTATAATGATTCAGTGTCAAAAATTTGCTCTTTTCTGGGACAGGGAGCCAAATTTACTGTTCTGTTCTTGAGCAGAAAGAATTCCTAATCCAAATAAAATAACAACAAAAAAAAAAACCCCTTAGAGTTCAAAATAACGAATTCTAAAAGCTTGGAAAGGAAACTGTTTTCATGATCTTTAAGTCTTTTCATTTTGTTTTGTTTCCCTTTTATTTTTAAGACAAGTTTAACAGTGGTCTAAGTTTGGCTAGTTGACTGAAATAAAGCAAGTTGGACCTTACTTGTTTTGGTTCACTTGTTGCTCAGAGGTTTTTTAGCAGCACTGATTGAATAAAAGGGGATCACAATGATTTGCACTGCTGGATCACAATAAATAAGCACCCCCTTCAGAAAAATGATAAGTCTCCCATCTGCTCACCTGTTTGAAGGAGAAACACAAACACTGAGCTTTCCTAATACCAGCTTAAGAGACAGGCTTATTTCTTTGGCTTTAGTAAAGTCATCTCCTAGGGCCAAGGGCAAAAACATCCCATATCATTAAAATCATCATAGCAGATGAGAAGAAATAAATGTTATTACATCCTTCTACAAAGTACCCTAAACAGTACTACTGATACAGTGTATCATCAAAATATGAACTAGAGCAAACACCTGGAAGGTCCTAGTGGGATCACACTCACTTTATCTCTTAGCTTAATTTTGCATACCAATAATTTAAATCTATGAATACAAGGTCAATCAGGAAGTTAAATGTTAACACATTAGAAAAACAAGGCTTAAATAAATGGGCTTCCTCCAGATATGCATTCTGAAGGGGTTCAAGATACTGCTTTTTTTAGAGGTATAATATTGATAAATCTCTTTATTTAGCCTTAGTTTCCTAACTTATAAAATAGAACTAAAACACTCTTTAGTGAATAAAGATATTATGCATTATATAAGATATATAGCATGTTCAGCATCCAACATACTCCTGTGTGTATTTGCTAATGTTTGTTGGTCTCTGAGTGGCCACTCAGGTGACCTAGAAGTTGAATGTAAAAGATTTTGTGCTTTTCCAGTCTAAAGACCCATTCAGCTATTCTCCTGAAGTCACATTTCTCCAGCTCTGCAGTTTTTTTGTAGTTTCTTGATACTTTCTTCCATATAATTTATGGTAAGCTAAATTAGAATAATAATGATTGCCAATAACTGTGAGAGCTTTACAATCTATAAAGCACTTTTATAGATCTTGTCTTTTTGAATCTTCATGCAATTCTTTAAGGGAATACTGACATTCCCCAGTTTATAATGTGGAAACCGAGGCTCAGAGAAGTAATAACTAGTGTGAGATCATATAGCAAGAACTGAGTCCAAAATATTTCTATTTTCTACAGCAATATAAAATGTGTTTCTTCTATGCATATAATCAGATATAAGCTTTAGGTGACCATGAAACTTATCCAAAGTGGGACCTGTTTGGAAACGAAAGGCTGTGGCATTAATTCTAACTCCAGAGATAAACCTGGATTGTGCTGAGCAAACAGGAATGTGGGTGTTTCTTCATAAAATCTAAGTTCCATGGAACTGGATGGTCTCCCAATCAAACTCATCTTTACTCTACCCTTGACAGATAAAAAAAAATACTATTTTCAAACTGAACTTTAAAGAAAAGGTTTCCAGGAAAGAAATGCAAATAGAAGAATATTGACTTTTTTGTCATAGGGCAAAAGAGTACAAAATCATGGCAATTTCAAACTGCCTCCTGTCTCTCGTATAGAATATATGTTGTCATTTACTCTCCCTTTGTCAGATTTTCTGGGATATAATTTCAGCCAATACTGCAGATGTGCACCGAAGGAAAGATTAATTATATGTTAAAGAGATTACTAAAAATGTATCAAAAGACTTTACAAAATTTAGTAAACAGGATTCTCCAAAAGACCCAGAGTTGTTGAGCCAATACACAAAGTTCTGGAGAACCTACAGTGATCTTTAAAGATTAAAGACAAACTGTATCTGTTGTCTTCTGTTTTGTACCTGTTTTCATTGATAATCAAACATTATATATATATATATGTATATATATATATATATATTCTATAACATCACAACAGAATATGTAAGGTGAAAGGGCTTCTTTGTAATTCTTTTCAGTGAAGGAAGAAGTGATGAACTGAAAAGGGATTTCAGGTGCTTCTGGAGGACTCCCTTCCCCTCTTCCCTCCTCCTTCCTCCCTTCCTTCCCACATTCATTTCTTCCTTCATTCCTTCCCCTCTCCCTCCTTTCTTTTTTTTTTTATCCTTTCTTGATATTCTTTTCTTTTATATTCTAAAGTTTGGAGCTGTACATTGCTCCCTCTAGGATTCTAGTAATACTTGCTGATTGGTTCATTTTTTTTTTAAGTGACTGGTAGACCAACTTTTCAAAAAGTGCCCTTCTAACCCTCAAATTTGTATCATTCGTCCCAGCCAGATGGGCAGCAGGACATTGTTTAGCACCTCTGGGCTTGCACTGATGTTATGAAGAGCCACTTAGTGTTGTCTGGCAATTACTTCACACCTCATTATGGGCCATCCTAAGCACATATAACCTATTATTTCTTGGCTATTGGACAATTTCTAGTCTTCATAAAAACAAAATGTAAATCACTTCAGTAAAACTTATTTCAGATATTCTAGCTCATTGAGTGGGAAAGGGAGGAGACTCCTTCTACATTTAAAAGAGAAAGAAAGAGAAATGGGACATCAGTAACTGGGAAAGCTTCATATCACACTTCATCTATCTCCTTCTTCCTTCAGTGAGTCAGTTTAAGAGTGAAGGAAAGGATCAGAAGGATAATGCTTCTAACACAACATCCAGTCTGTGTTGGTTTTTTAATTCTAGCTTGACCACTTCCTTCTTGCATGACTTTGGCCGATTAGTTAAAAGCATTTGCAAGGTGAAATGAGTCCTACTCTCAAGGTGTTGCTATGGGGTTAAATGAAGTAATACAAATAAAACCTTGGGAGAGTGACTGGGACATGATAAACATTAACAAACATTATGATGGGGGAATACTCTGTAAAGTACATCATCGTCTAACCACTATACTGTACAACTAAAACTAATAGAGTAAGAGTGAATGTAAACTGTAATTGAAAACTACAAACAATATGACATTATATCATTTACTATGAGAACATTTTTCCTTTGATGGTGTCACACAGCTCCTCATAATCTTGTCTCACACCCAAGAAGGCTCTGTTGCTACCTGGGTGATATTCTTTTAGAGATTCTCCCAAGGAACCCCAATTCCAAATGCTTACTCCATGGGCTCTCAAGTGCCCAAAAGACCTTTAAGAGGGAATAAAACCTCTGACTCTTCAAATGCCCCCACCAAAAGGCAGCCCTTTGGACTGTGTTCTGAGTCCAAAAAGGACTTTAAAAAGGAACAGTATTTGACATTGGAAAAGCCTGAGATGTAGGTGTTTCCTGGGTATGAGAGCAAAGACAGAGGAGAGAGGGAGAAGGCAAAAAGGCCATATCCCACGGGACGAAAACAAATCCAAACCCTCTTAAAATTGTACTATCATCCTTACATCTCAGTTAATTCATTCACCCAAATCCCAGGAAAGTGAATAAAGGACAAAGTAATGACAGCTCATAGGACATTTTCAGGAAAAACGAGTTTTTCCCAGGCGTGCCAATTTCCAAGTCCCACCTGGGGATAAGTTGATGCACATGAATGAATATTCCTTTGTTGTTTTGAGTATTTCTTTGTAAGTATCTTGCTTTAAGGATGGAAGGTGACTGTCAGTCAGGAAAAAGACCCAGCAAATCCTAGGACTTATTGCTCCAATTAAGCAGGAAGACACGTTAGAGCATGAAAGATTGGGTAATAATTCATACCTGTTGTGTCTCAATGTTAACAGTGAGCCTAAATGTAGATCACCCTCACTTAAGCATGAATTCCTTTTACATAATAGCTCAAGGCCTTGAATATATAATTGTATTTTCTTTTTTAAGAAAATTACTTATAAGGAAATGTTGGAAAATAATCTCCCTAGAAGAAAAAGTTTGTACCTCATGAAAAATAAACCTGGGTGAATTGAGTTATGAAAGATCTATTCCAGTAGGAGCAGAAGCTTTGAAGTGCTTTTCCTGTTCAAAAAGAAAACTCAACTTCCCAGATGATAAATTTACAGCACAATAGGCTTACCAGTATCATAGGAGCCTGCAGTCAATCTGGGCTTCCAGGTCATCCTGGGTTTAAACATGGCTTACTGTCACTTTTCCTTCAAATGTCCTGGCACTACTGTTGAAGAGTTTTTTAGAGGCTTTATAGGGCTTGTTTCTTCATCTGTGGAAGTATCTTGGCTTTTTCAGATCAGAGCAGCTGGCTAGTGTGTGTATAAATTGTGCCTGTGTTCTTTCTAAGAAATGATTCTTAGAATAAGGACCTAGAAGGTCTCTCTCTGCTGACCAGGAGAAGGATTCTCCAACATCTAGAAGCATGGAACTTGGAATCAGACAGCCTGGGTTCAAATTCATTTTGGCCAATTCCCTAACAGGGTGAACTTGGGAAAATTACTTCATTCATTAAGACTCAGCATTCTCCATTGTAAAGAGAATAATATTACCTGATAGGGTTTCAGTGGGGATCATAATGAAAAAATGCAAATCAAATGCATAGTGTATTGCAGAGCATAAAACGAGCACTCAAAACGAGAGGTAACCATTATGGTTAATTCTAAACATCCTGGACTGCAATGTTTTCGTGGGGGTTCTTTTAACTGATAGTTTAACTGAACTATAATAAGAATAATGTGTGCATTTATATATAAAAAAACTAAAATATTATGAGGGCCTTCTAATGGCAAGGAGCAAGGGAATAAGACACTATGAAGAATTTGTGCGCGATACTGCCCTCAAGTAGCTTGGCCTCGTTGAGCTTTGACATGCACCTAAATAACAAGAATACCAAATAGAAAGTAGCGAGGCTATACGTAGTGCTCCTGAAATTCAGAGGTGCGAAAGACTAAAGTGTAGCTGAGGGAAGTCGGGGAGGATGGGCCTTGTGGTACATGTCTCTGTAATATTAATATTTTCACAGGAATCATATAATCATATTGACTTGAAAATAGCAGGTTGAAAAGACCCACATTCTATAGTGCAAAAAATTTGGACATGTCTGAGAGAGTTCAAGTTCAATGTGTATTCTCTGTATTCTCTGATTACTGTAACCTAGGGCCATAAAATCAATATCCATTTAAAATGAGAATCAGGTTTGGCTTTCCCCAGAGGACAGCTGGCTATTTGCCCAGTGGTCTGTGCAGTAACATACTTTTATAAACTTCCCTAGTTTGGACAGAAGGGAAGGGAAGTAAGAGAAGAAACAAGAGGGAAGCAGTATTGTCCTTTTGTCTATAGAAACTGCTTATGGGCTGGTTGCAAGAAAACTTGCCCTAGTTCTCAGGGAATATTGTCCTGCTCTTGGTGGGAACAATGAAAACTTTTGTCTTATTCTCTTCACTCCCATTCTAATTTTTTTCATGCTATTTGTCATTCATTCTTTTGTCCATTTATTTCTCACTCATGAAGCTTGTTGTCTTAGGACTTAGGTGCTGCTGGTGGTGTGAAGATGAATAAAGCAAGATTTCTTGTTCGAATCAGCTCAGTAAGAAAGGCCAGGGGTGCTCAGGAATAGCTTTCACACAGAATACAGGGAGTGGAATCCACTTGTGAAATGCCCAGAAAGGCTGCCTTTTCCCATATTTCTTTCAGCTCTGTCTCTCTGTGTGCTTCTACATACTGTTAGGAGCCAAGTTTGCCTTGCCCCTTCGCTTTTTATATGCTGCTACTTCATGCTTCTAGCTCTTTTTCCTAAGCAAGCAGCTTTGCTTATATCTAAAAGCAGTTTTAAATTTCAGTATTTAAAAAAGGATTCTTTTCTGAGTGGGTTGAGTTATAGGCATGAAAGAGAAATGAGGGCTGAGTTGGAGAAAACTGGTTGTAAACATCATCTGAAACTATAACACAGAAGTAAAATTTGGTTGGTTTGCAGAAAGGAAGAAAAAGTCCACGGTTTCCCTCTGTTGTTTTACATCCAGGGGCTCCGAATCATGGCTAATTTTATAAGTGGACCTCTATTTATATTGTTTATTTTCAGAGGATTTGAAGAATAAGAGAAAGGCCCCAGTCCAAAAATATTTCTCTCTTTGATTCCTGAAATCTCAATGAAAGCAATTTTAGTCTCTCTTAATGTCTGCCTTGATTGGCTTTTTTTTTTTTAATGATCTGCCTCTGGAAGGATAAGAGAAATCCCCAACTGCTGAAGAAATGCTCTTAACATCATGTTCCAGAGCTTAGAAAGATGAGCAAATCACATTTCTGTTCTTTATAAACATGATCTAAGTCCATTATTTGACTATATATAACTAAGAAGGTACAGACTGTCGAATTTATTCTGCTTTTTATGAATGCGGGGTCATCTCTGTGATTAAAAAATGAATAGAAAAAGGAACACTTAACCAAAGAATACAGAGCCAAAACCTGTTCACTTCGAAAATTAGACAATGGCAATACCAGTTCATTTTATGGCCTTTGATTATCAGCCTTGTTGCCTCATTTGTCTCCTTCAGCCTACCTGTGGGGAGATTGGATTATGACAAGGACTGTTATGGTCTTCAAGCCACTCACAGAGAGCTCGTCCAGTTTTGCTAGTTGGATTGGTTGACACAAGGCAGAAAGCTGGAATACATTTACATTCATTGGTTCAGTGGAGTTTTTTGCTGAACTATGTTGTACCACATTATCTCATCACTCCTTTGTAACTGACATATGCCCCATTGCCTTATATAATTTAGAAGCAACTGTCGTTTTATCTTGAAGAACAATTAAGTCTTCTGAAGGCTAAATGTTTCCAAGGAAGAAAACAAAAAGCCAGACTACACTTTAATTTATTGAAAGTTATTTATAATTTAGTACTCATTGTCCTGAAAATGCTTGTCCCCTTGGAAATATGATTCAGATGCCCTGAACTGAAGAAACATTTCCCCTTTTCCTGTGTAAAATATGAAACAAAAGACAACCAAAAAACACTTCATTAAAACAGTTCCTTTGTCCTTTTGACAATGAAAATTGAAAGGAGACATACCAGTTTGGCTATGTGGGTGGTCTTCTTTCTATGCTAACCTTAATGTGACCTCACAAAAATCACTGAAAGTTATTTGATGGTTCTAGAGGTTTAAAAAAATGGTTGAAAGGCAATTGTAACAGGCACTAAGAGATTTCAGAAATGCCATTTATTAAAAATGAGTTTCCAAGAGCTGAAGGACTTGCCCATGCCCTTCTGCTCTGCCCAGAACTCAGTGTCCTGAAGACCTTGCACGTTTTCACACCTGGGCACACCTTTCTCAATGTTCCTCCTGTCAGCTCACGTTCCTTGGTTATCTGGTTCACTTTTTCAAAGGTCCTCCACAGGCCAATCTTTCCATCAATTACATGTAAGTGGCTTAAGTCAATGTATGTATGATATGTATCAAATGAACTTGAAGTATGTTCCCCATGGGACTTCCTCTGACAACTTTTTGGTTGTTCAGTAATTCTAGAATTGTCCTCATCTTGTAATGTCCTGAACTTTTTCAGAGTGCAACGAAAAGTGGGGATTGATTATCTGATGAAAAATAAAAATTCGTATTCTTTCTTCCTTTTGTTTCTTAAAAAAGTACCTTTTACTTTTTTTAGAATGAATTTTTAATTTCCTAGGATTGTCTGGAAAAAGTCAGTCTAGTTACCAGAAAAACTGCTTTCTGATTAATCTGTTTTGCCAGTCATATAATTTAGTCTATTAGTTTTGAGAATGAAAAGTGAACCATGGACTTTTGCCTTTGAAATTTGATATTTTACCCCCTAACTCTATTAAAGCGATGCTGTCCAAAACTATCATGTGGTAAAAGCTATTCTCTTTTTGTGCTGTTATAAAGTACCATTGTCTAATTAGGTAGTATAAAAATAAAAAAAAAACACTAAGCAAAGGGGTTCTTATTTTAGTGATACACCCCTGCTAAGAGGCTTATAGAGAAGCAATGGGGATGGTCTCATGAAAGTTTAAGAAACATATCTTTCATCTCTAAAATGTTACAAGATTTAAAAATGGGAAACAACCACTCTACAACCTTCCTATGAAATGAAGTTACTGTAATATATACTTTTTAGCACATTGCACACCTTTTGTTATTCAACTCGACACAAATCATGCTTAGAGAATGTTTGGCAAGCCTTCTAGCTTAAGTTCCCAAATGAGTATTCAACTTAGATTAATTAAGACTGTTATTCTGTGGAATATAAATACAACTGCTTATTAAAACATTTATTGAGGATAAACAATTATGTAATAGAAACCAGCTACAGAATATAATATGTCTAAAGAAAAAGGCGATTGATTACAAATGACATAATTACTGAGGGTTAAAAGCTTTGCAATTGGTATGACTTGTTATTCTTTAAGTAGGCTTTAATAAGCATTTTGATCATTATTTAAAGTGCAATAACTCATTTATTACATCCAAACAAAGAGTTACTTTTCAACATGGTATGTGCTTTAACAGTGCTTACAGGGGTTGAGAAACTTACGTTTAGGCTTGAAGAAAGACATTGACCAAGAATGTTAATTGTTACTGATTGTATTTTATTTTAGCAAATGGAAAGAAAAAGGAAACTGAGGTCTTTGATCGGAACCGTTGCCAGCTCTCTGACAAATGCAGAGCCTTCCACTTGACAGACTCAGTTTGCATGCAGAGGACATGACTGCCATTAGAATTTCTGTGACTTGCTCTTTCCTAAGGAATTCCCCAAGAAACCATTTCATTACCATCGTCACTCCTGAGGGGGGTTCACCAAGGATTAGTAGCTTTATTTTAACTCAGGCATTAACATGAGCATTTCCCCCAACATCTCTGTAGTTCCTTAGTTTCCACAGTAATCTGATATGCACAGAGGTATTGTGAAGTGGGAGAGACTTAGAGAAAAATCAGTATATTATGACCTCAGTTTTAGGCTGTGGAAATAAAGAATATGTTATGAAGTTAGAATAGTGTGCATGGACTTAAGCCTTTCTCAGGGGTTTGCAGGAGCCCCAAGATGGGGCATAGTTGGAGTGAGAAAGGACAAAAGGTGCCGAAGACTGTTTTCTATTTGGTGTATCAGAACCTACCATCAATATGTATTTTTCAAGTCACAGCAGTTTGCTTCCTTAAGTAAGACGTTTTCTTTGTTCTCTGAAATCTGCTTATGAACACTGTTTTCCAACATCCTGGGGCTTCTTGATCATTTTCTAGCAGAGGGCTCTTACCTGCTCTTAAATATTATTTATTGATCTTTAAAAATTGATGGCAAGGGGAAGCTGTGCATG
>PVKM010044458.1:0-12209 GCA_004027735.1 Carollia perspicillata | reverse complement strand
TGGGTGTGTACTTCGTTTCTTCTATCCTAAGCTCTCGGGGTCCCAACGAGACTTGCACCCAGGAGAACAGTGGATAGTGGTGGCTCATCTCGGGCTCACCCCAGATCCTGTCTCCAGGGGCCCTTCCTTTGCCTCACTGCCCCATGCTTTAATAAACTGGCTCTTACTTTGACCTGGACTTGTGTCTTGAAGCTTTTCCCGCTCAGCTCAAGAAACTGGAGGTTGCCGAACACAAGAAAACTACTAGACCATGCCGTGTCAAGGCCATTCTATGGCACAGGAGCAGTCCAGGAATATAAAGACATGATTAGATTTAACAAAAAATTTATTATCTTGTATTGCCTTACGAAATTAAGGAGGTTGAGAAGATCCATGATTTGTCCTCCACAAGCTGCAGACTCAGGAGGACTGGTAGTGCAGTTTAAAGGCCTGGGAACTGGAGAACCAATGTGTAGATTTCATCCTGAGTCTGAAAGCCTGGCCGGCAGTGTCTAGATGCAGAAGACGAAAGGTCGTTGTCCCAGCTCGTGCAGTCAGGCAGAGTGACTCCTTCCATTACCCAACTTTTCATTCTTCAGGCCCTCAAGGCCTTGGAACAGGGGACTGGATGATGCTTAGCCACCCAGAAAAGGCTATCCACTTTCCTCAGTCTACAGATACAGCTATGTGGGCATCCTCTGGGCCAGTCAGGTTGACACATAAAATTAACTATCACACATCCCTTGAACTTCTTCCTGCAAATATACCCTCCAACAGGTGTAATTCTCTTTTCTTCCATTTCAGCCATCCTGGCCCCAGCGACCATTAGCTATCAGCAGACCAAGACTACAGCTCAAACTGTAGCCTCTTTGGCTCCTATGATTGATGACACTCCCATATGATATATCATGTAACAATTGTAAACAGAGAAAATACTGTAACCAAATGAAAACTACCCAGTGTCTTTCTAATGAATTTATAAGCAAATCTAAATGTTTTCCTCTGATATAAGAAGGCTAATGTGATTCATCTCAGGCTTTCATCTCCTACCATTTTCTTTCTAATTCTTTTGTCTCCAAACATAATAGTTGTGAGTGTGTGTGTGTGTGTGTGTTTACTGGTCCTTGATTTTAACAGTTGTCTCCAGACCATTAAATGTAGAGTCATCTCCAGACAACTAATTTTTTTTTCTCTCATAGCACTTTGGTAATATTATCTCGTGTATTAAAGTTCTCTTTTGCTTATTGTCCATTTTCTACAACAATACTAGGTTAATGAGAGCAGTGATCCTTTCTGTTAATGGACACTGTTGTAATGAAACCATAATGCTGAAAAGCTTCAAGACACCTGGTTGTGTCCACTACAACTTAATGAAGGAGCGGCTTTATCGATGGTTCAGACTAATTAGTCTTATTCTACTGTATTTCTAATTAAGTAGCTCAGCTACTTTAATATTGAACCTAAAATTGAAGGACTTTCGTGGTTTCATGCATCTATAGTAGACATGGCAAAGGCCCAGGGACAGAGTCAAATAAATGTCATATAATCTACATGAATTATTTTCTTAAATTGCATGGTATACCTTCATTTGTCCTACAAACTGATATGTTCTTCAAGTCTCGCACATCTGTGTATGATAAATGTATCTCAGTCTTTTTGTGCCATGTCCGGATTTTCTCCTGCTGTGATTTTTTAAATCACAGTACCTCTTTTTAATTAAAAACATTTTATCTTTTTAAATAAACTCTGCATGCATAAAAAATGAGAAGTCTCATGCTCACATAGTATCATATCACAGTTGCCTCACATATTGAAATTAGAGACTTTATACAGTTTTGATACAAAGTACCCTCCAATAATTGCCTTTTGAAAAAGAGAAAAGAGGATTTTACAATATTTATTTGAGCTGGTTCTTGAGGAAAGTTTTCTAATATGTAAAATTTCTTTTTAATAATATATTTTATTGATTATGCCATTACAGTTGTCCCATTCCCCCCTTCATTCCCCTCCACCCTGCACACCCCTCCCAACCACACTCCCCCCTTTAGTTCATGTCCATGTATCATAAGTTCTTTAGCTTCTATATTTCCCACACTACTCTTGCCCTCCCCCTGTCTATTTTCTCCCCACTGTCTATACTACTTAGTCTCTGTACCTTCTCCCCACCTCTCCTCCTCCCACTCCCCTCTTGCTAACCTCTTGCTATGTAAAATCTCTTTAAAAGTAATCATTTTTACTACAAATGAGAAGCTATTCAATTGTGGCTACCATGCACTTTCTTAACTTTCAGTGTGGACTAGGTCACATTCTCTCCTCTGTAACCACATTGCCTCTTTCATTTCTCTTGATGCATCAAGCTATACTATAGTCTCAGCATACAACCCATCACTGCTCCACCACATACACACCCACACACCCACTTGGCTCCCACAATCAAATATCGAGACTCATTCTTCGGTTCCTAATTCAGTCTGCTATAGATTAGCAGACACCCTGGCCTCCCAACTAGTGAAACCCTCATGGATCTTTCTTCATAGACTTAGTGCTTTGTAATGCATGTGATATTTTCTTGGTATTTAGTAAATATTTTACTGAAAATATTTTACTGAAAGTTTTATCCCACTCGTTTGCCTTTTGAAAACGATAAATAGAAAAAATGTTATTTTAAGCCAAGAATAAGTATATTCAGTGAATTCCAATTCATCACATTGTAAAAGTAAATATTTTTGTACTCCATCCATTTTCAGAGATGTACAGAGAACTAGAGGTGGGTAAAGTTAAAATCACAAAGCATCTGTCAGTATTCCTCAGTATTTACCAGAGAAATACGAATTATAGCTCCTTTGTTTGCTAAAGTTTTTTCAATTCTTCATTCAATAAATACTTATTGAAAAACTACTCTCTACCAAACTCTGGTTCAGGCACTGTTGATATAGTTTGCACAAAACTTGAAAAGATTTACTGTACTACAGATTTGTAAACCATACATACAGGGTACTTTCATCTCAGTTCCCAACTGGGAATTCGCTTTTATGTGAAGAAGAAAAAGGCTCACTTTTCCTTCATGCTTCCTTTTCACTCTCACAGTTATTGTATAATTAATCAACAAAATCCATTGTTTTCATAAGTTGTAATGTCAAAATAAAATTAAACTCTACAGAATAATGGCTTTTGATTGAGTCTAATTACTTCTGTTAGAATTATAAAGCTCAAAAAGAATGCTAAATGAAAACCTCTGAGACCACCATGGAGATACAAAGTACAGCATAGAGAACATAATCAGTAATGTTGTAATAACTGTGCATGCTGGCAAATGGGTCTTAGGATTATGGGGGGCACTTCGTACGTTATGTAAATGTCTAACCATTATGCTGCACACCCAAAACTAATTTAATGTTGAATGTCAACTATAATTAAAATTTTCTTAAAAAATTAAAAAAAGAATCTTGGAGGCCCAAAGTTTTTCTGAAATAAAGGGATTAGCGAGCCATAGGCTCGGCAGACAAAAGACCGGGTCCAGGGATGTGCTTTCTAAACCACCAACATCAGGCTAGATGAAGAAGAAAAACATGTCCTGGGAATGATGGGACTCTTTTAAACAATGGGTTTGAGAAAGAAAGATGTGAGTTGTTTTCGAAGAACTTACATTGGCTATAGGTAAAGGGAGTGGGAACAGATAAAGTGGGAAAGTGCTGAGACAGGTACATGTCTACAAGGAAGAAGAACTTGCTCCTTTGATTGGTTGTAGGCAAGAGTCCAAATGTTCCTGTGTAAGCAGGATGCCGTGGCATCTGGTGGTTGGTTATTCTCTTTAGATAAGAGCTGAAATAGTCACTTGGAAGTTGATTCAAAGTTTCAATCCACATTAAAAAAATGTGAGCAGTTTTGTTGGCTTGGGCATGTAGCTCTGTTAACTGATTAACTCTCTGTCTATTCCCACCTTCCTCCTGCTGAAATTTAATTTAGGACATCTCAGAATTTTGTTCTTGTCAAGCACACAAAAAATACTTACACATCATATAGGCTATCATCTTATTTGGTTTTATTTCTGTCCACATAGACCATACTGACTGTAGTGGATACACAATAGAATTATAGCCCATTGTGAAAAAAATTATTGATGACCAACAACCATGCCAAACTTTGTATAATGTAAGTTTAAAAAACCCTCAAATTCTGCCATCCAGAATTTTGTAATCTAGTACAACAGGTAATGCAGATGCACAGTTAAGACTAATATATGTATATAGCTATATATATATGTTATGTAAACACATATTTATACACACAAATGTGTATATACACACATATGTGCATACAGGTGTATACACACATATGTGTGTTTGTGTGTGTGTATACATACATATACCTGGCAGTGTTATAAAGGTAAAGTAACAACTGGTGAGGACTGTCATTGAAAAATAACTTAAATATTAAAAGACATGTTGTTTACATTAGTTTTGAAATCTTAACAGAATGCTGACAAAAATGTGCTTAATTTTTTAAAAGTTAAAAATTAGAATATTTTCTATTTCTTTCAGTACAATTGTTGCAAGTAATGTGTTTATAAGCTTTTTTCATACCAATCATTCAATAAAGCAGCTACTAAAATATGTTGAATTTCTACTCTCAATCAAGAGTCTTCATTTATGTGTAATTAAAGGTTTTCATCATTAAAAATTTCCAGGTGTTTTTTTCAGTCTTGAATATACATACATATGAGGCTAACATAGTGCCAAAATTGTACTTTTTTAATTGAGCAGATCTTTAGGAATGCATGTTTTCCACATATTAAATATATGTGTGAGATACTAAAAATGCTGGCATTTCACTCTCACCACAAATGGCTTTTTAATAGGCAACCACTGCCTTGAAGGGATCCTGTGTTTTGTGAGATAACTAACCATACTAATTGGTTAGAGACAAATATATTCACTTTGGATATTTCTGTGCACTGTGGAAGATCCTTTATACTCTGCAGGCTTATGGCATTTTAAAATACCAACCTTAACAAATGCAGTTAGCTAGGGATATTTGCCATGTTCACAAAATAAAAATAAGAGTTAAACGAAGACTGTCCTCTGAAGTCCACACATATTATTACTGTAAGGCTAGGGCAGAGAAAAAAGTAGGGCACCAGCATGTGCCTCTCTGACTTCAGACTTAGATGAACAATCTTCAAAAGGATCTGGGCATGGAACCATGTCTCCTGTGACCCAGACTCGCTTCCCAGGCTTGGCTGGACAGCACTTATGAGATTGAGGTGATAACCCAGCCAAAAATATTGAAGAAACAATAAAGGAGCCCTGAAAGATATAATCAGAAATCTCCTCTTTTACTTTCAAGTTGCTTGTCTTTAAGCAAAATATAACCGAAGACACTGAAATTGAGAACAGGCTGAGAGTGACCAGAGGAGAGAGAGGGGGGATTATAGGGGAAAAGGGTGAAGGGTTTGCAGGAACAATTATAAAAGACACATGGACAATAACAAGGGCAGGTGGAAACAGGGGAAGGAGGTGGGGAGGGCTGGTATGGTGAGGAGGGGTGGGGTGGGGGAAGGCAGAAAACTGTACTTGAACAGCAATAAAAGATGTTTAAAAAGTAATAATAAAGTTGTTTGTCTTTAAAGAAACAAATATTGTGTTGTTTTGATTTCTGATTTAAGCGTAGTATATAATATTTTACATAGCTTCAAGAATATAAATAAGAAAAGTATAACATTCATCCATTAATCCATAATGCAATACATGACAGTATATTTCATTCACCTGTTACCTTCAGTTAAATCTAGTCATTGTGAGTATTGGTAAAACTCTTCTATTTTGGTTCAAATTTATGTCTGGTGCAAACTTATGTCATGCAGATTGAGTTGAAAAAATGGCATTGGGGTAAAATAGGAAGTAGATTGTTAGGAGAGGAGAATATTAACATTAGGATGTGCACTTTTATATCAAATATGCCTGTAACAGAGTTTTTGTTAACAATTAGCAGTAAAATTGCTTTATCAAAAATATTACTGAAATAATAGCACAGAATCACTATACTTGAAATATAGAGGGCAGAGCAAAACCTCCAAAGGTGAGCCACACTGTTCTGGACAAAACCTTGAGAAAAGTGAGATGCAAGTGAAATATGTAGAGACAAGTGAGTAGTATTATGATGATATGCTTGTCGTAGTTTTCTATCACTTCGTAATGATTGACACAAAATTAACAGCTTAAAACAACATATTTTTATTTTCTGAACATTTGTGGTGTCTTAATCTCAGGTATGGATTTCCTGGGTCTTCTGTTCAGGGCCTCACAAAGCTATAGTTAAGGTGGTAATAGGGGCAGTGGTCTCATGTGAAATGTGTAATACTCTTCCCAACTCATGTGGTTGTTGCTCAAATATATCTCCGCATAGTGGTAGAACACTTGGCAGTGTGCTTCTTCCAAGCCAGTAAAAAAGCAGGTGAGAGTGAGAGATAGGAAGGACCAGGGAGAGGCAGAGACAGTCTCTGCTGCTTTAGACTCTCACCTTCACATCTAACGTAAAGGGCTCACCTGATTAGATCAGGCCCACCAAGGTAGTCTCCCTTTTGATTATGGACAGTAACTGCCTGTGCAAAATCCTTTCCCTACAAAATTCAACACGATCACAGGAGTGATATCGCACCATACCCAGAGCTTCTGCTCAAACTCCAGGAGAAGGAATTATAAGCAGTGGGGGGTGGGGGCAGGGGCAAGGATTTGGGGATCCATCTTAGAATTTTGCCTCCCACAGTCAGATTTCTATTTGCCAACAATTTAATGGCTTTACTTATGTTTATTGATAAAAAGTTAGTAGCCCTGGCTGGTGTAGCTCAGTGGACTGAGCGCAGGCCTGCAAACCAAAAGATCATGGTTCTATTCCCAGTCAGGGCACATGCCTGGGTTGCAGGCCAGGTCCCAGCAGGGGACCCATGAGAGGCAACCACACATTGATGTTTCTCTCTCTCTCTTTCCCTTCCCCTCTAAAGATAAATAAATAAAATCTTTTTAAAAAATTAGTAATCTGTATGCTGTAGGTTTTGCTTCCAAAAGTAAATTTATGTAACCTCAGGGGTCTATGATTTCTAGTAAGAAGTACTAAAAGCCATAAAATAAAATTGCTGTCTCTTATTTAAGTGTGAATTTTGGAAGAAATTTTGGGAAAATATTAACTACTTTTATATGAAAGCAAATAGTTTCAATATGAAATACAGTAACATAAAACATATTCAGTGTAAAATAGATATAACGTAGAACACTTTGTCACGTGAATTCTAAGGTGGGAGGAGATTTTAAATTCTCTGTGCTCTGCAAGAGCTTCAGTCACACCTTCCCGTTAGGTGGCCCGGAGCTGAGCCTTTGCCGCTCTTTGCCTTTAAATCTGTGCTGATGGGAAAGTGTTAGATGCACTACGCGATATGTGCGGAATGGCCACGTGAGAGACATGAGACTATGGTACCTGAAAATCACCCAATGGAAGCACTTTCATTAAGAAAACCATCCATGAAGTTATCTATAATCTTCAAGAACAGCAAAAAGTAAAATCATTTGGGTAATAGGTTTCTGAAACATTTAACTTTCAAAAGTGACAAGACAATTGTGTTATAATAAGCAAATGGAAATTGTGTCATAATAAGCAAATAGTAAGAAAATAAAAGAGTAAATAAGAGACATCTTTTGTAATAAAAATTTGAATTATTCCAATTGAAGAAATAAAAATTCTAATTCTAATGCTTAGTTCATTCTTAAGTTTCATGGGCCTTCCAAAAATTATTTCAGAGTGTCTCCTGAGATATTATCAGGAAGCAAAGCAATAATGTTTGAGCTTGAATTTTGAGCACTGCCATGCTCAGTAATTCTGTTATGAGTATTAATGTAAATCCATTTAGATATGAGTATTTGCACAACAGATATGATCAGAAATAGCTTTATTCTCAATGTTTATGTTTATAGGTAAAAACATTTACTAAAAAGCTTATAAAATTGTGAACCCCCTGCTAACTCATGTTTCTGATTCCACATTTGTTAAATTTCTCAGCTTCTTACTCAAGCTACACTTGGCCTCTGGGGTTCTCAGAGATTAAAGTCAGTGTATTTTTTGCTTTTTGTTTTTTTTTTTTACTAGCAGATTTTGTTTGTTTTTGCAGCTCTGCAATATATCAACAAATGATTTCAGGCAACTTCTGAGTGAAAAGTTTACTATAAATCAGTGAGTTGAAATATATTGCTTAAGAGTTGAATGCAATCAATTATCAAAATTTAACCCAAAGGAATAATATAAACTTTGCAACTTAAAATTGACACACTTATAGACTCCAGCTTACCCTCATTCATCTAGAACTTTTGAATATAAAGTTAAGAAAAGTCAAGTCATTCTTATTCCAATAAAAATACTCTAACCCCAGATACACATTACTGTGTTTCTTATACAGTATATGTATAATGTTACACAGTATATACATGGTAAAATATAATGTTAATTTTTATAAATAACATAGTTTATAAATTATTATGGCAAACACAATAAATATTAATATAAAAATACTGTTAATTTAAATCACATTTTAATACTTTAAATGTGATTTTTAAATTATGCATATTTCAATATGAGAAAATAGATAAAATTATATGTTTAATATAAAACTCAAATTCTGAAAATTAATATTTAAAACATTATTAATTACTTAAGCTATAATAGCCTTAATTTATCACCTCATTAAAAAAAGTATAAAAAATTTTCCACAGTGTATTTCATTACAGGTTATAGTGGATATTATCAATCATTTTAAGGATGAATGAATCACTGCTGTTAAAAACTCATAACTTATTTTTTGCACTGATCTGAAAATAAAGAATATATATGTTTAATTAAAATTTTATATGTTATCAACAATTTCTTGCTCTGAATTAACAAAAACTAATTTAATAGGAAATAAATAGACTTGAATTGAACCTTTTATATGAAATTATAGTTCTTGATCTAGACTTATTTTTACATGTAGGATTGAGATTTTATGTATTTAATAAAAACAATGATTAATAGGTATATTGCTAAACTACATATTACCAATACATTTCTCAGTAATAGCCTTAAATGATAATGGTGACATTTTGTAGAAAATTCGATTAGTAATATTTTCCTAATGTTAAACATAAGTTTTACAATCTGATTAAATGTATTTTAGATTTACTTTGTTGCATGCCGTATACTTACAAAGTAAGTTTTTTTCCCCCTGAAAATTTATAAGTCACAGGAAGTGATGAGAAAACAAATCATTATGTTTAAATTTATCAAGATGCTAGATTGATAAAATCTCTGCTTATTAAAGTGTTTGCTCCCTTCATATTTAATATGATTATTGGTAAAGTATAGGTTGAGTATATTATTTTATACTTTGTTTTCTACTTGTTTGCTCTCTTAAACCTTTTCTTTCTCCCCTACATTTTTTTGCATTATTTTAATATTTTTAGCTTCAGTCTTCTACAGTTAAACTATTTTCAAATCTTTAGAGCTCTGTAGGGATTTACATTATTTTATACTTATTTCTACTGTAAGAAAAGAGAATGAACTGGATACTTCTAGCCTGCATGCACCTTAATTTATAACCCATTACTACATATCTCAGTAAAACTGCAAATAGAAAGGTTTTCCCAGTATCTACATAAATAAATGACATTTTAATCTCTTAAAACATTGTGTTAACACATTTTATTATTTGAACAGTTTCAGATTTATGGGTTATTTGGAGTACAGAGAGTCCTCACATACCTCACAGTGAGTTTTCTCTATTATTAATATCTAACGTTAGTATAGTATAAATGTTACAATGAATGGACAAATATTGATAAGTCATTGTTGACTAAAATATATACTTCAGTCAGATTTCCTTGTTTTTTACCTAATGTACTTTTCGGTTCCAGAATCTCAGCCAGGGGATGCCCCATTGCATTGAACCGTTATGTCTCTTTAGGCCTCTCTTGTTTGTGGCTGTAAAATCAGTCCAGAGCACTAGGTACCCTGTGATACTGTTCTACTATCTAGTCTGTTCCAGCAGTTTTGGGTTGATTTCTTGGGATTTTCTACACAGATAATTATGTCATCTATAAACAAAGACACTTTTTCTTTACCTTCCTAATACGTATATATTTTACTTCCTTTTCTTGTCTTGTTGCACTAGCCAGGACTTTCAATAGGATGTTTGACAGGAATAGTGAGGTAACGTTATTGCTTGGTTCCCAATCTTACGAGGAAATTATTTTCTCACTTTTCAGTTTGATGGTAGCTGTGCATTGTTTGTAGATTTTTTTTATATCAGTTTGAGAAAGCCACCACCACCACTCTTAATTTTAATAGAGTTTTCATTATGACTGGGTATTACCTTTTGTAAAATGCAACTATGTAATTTTTTACTATAATGCTTTTGTCTGACTTTGATATGAGAGTAATTTTTGCCTCATAAAATGCATTAGCAAGTATTCATTCCACTTCTACTTTGTAGAAGAGTTTGTGAAGGAAAAGTAAACTATTACTTGTTTTCCAGATACCTGGTAGACTTTACCAGTGAATGCTTCAGTGCTCAGTGCCACCTGTTTGGAAGGCCATGCACTATTGATTACAAGTTTTTAGTAGATATAGGCCTATTTGCACAATCTCTTTCCTCTGGTGCGAGTTTTGGAGGTTTGTGTTTTTCCAGAAATTTGTCCATTCCATCTAAGTTATACAATTTGTTGTTTATGATAAAGTTTGTGCTCATAATATTCCTTCATTAATGTGGTTAACTCTTACCATATTAAGCTTCTTCATTATTTTTTAATTCTATAAAACTTTTCATTTTAGACCATTTCTTACACTTGAAACAAAACATGAAACAAAAGGAGTATTATACCAACAACCTGGCATCCATCTCTTTATATCTGGCTATTTTTAAAAAAAGCAAGAGCCTTGGCCAGGTGGTTGGGTTGGTTGGAGCATCATCCCACACAACAAAAGGTTGTGGGAGGTGCACATGGGAATAAACCAACTGATTCTTCCCTCTCATTGCTCTCTCTCTGTCTCTTTCTTCCTCCTTTCTTTCTCTCTGAAATCAATGAACGTATCCTCAGGTGAGGATTAAGAAATAAGAAATAGTAGATATAAAAGTTAATACCATCCAAAACCTTCCTTTTAATTGCCCACGACTGCATGCACTACTATGGCCACAGTGTTATACTAATTTTGAAATATGACATTTTCTTCTACAAAAGAATAATTGGAACACATCATTGCTTCAGACATGAAGAATAATGCACATAATTTATATTATGCTTTGCCACTGCTACTCTGTAAGTGCAGGAAAAACAATAGCATGATAAAAAGTAACAACATTTTATATTGATGAAATAACTTATACATTTACATATTTTCACATATGTTGTCTCATTGGATGAAATTGATTTGTATTTAGAATCATAGTCCATGAAAAGTAAGAATGCCAGATAAATATTTAAATTGAAATTTGCCACATTATTGGCTCAAAATTCTCTCATGAAACACACTTATAAGTGGTTAAAAGTATCTTATTGAAGGGACTGATTTCCTTTTAAAATTATTTTTCAGTATCAGTTTTCATAGAATTATAGAGAGTCTACAAAGATGCATTAGCCTAAAGTAAATTTGTCAAGCTTTACTGTTTTGCATTTCTATGAAGGAATTCACCTTCTTAAATGTTTTATAGTTAATGCTTTTTGTTGTGTACAGTGCAATTGAGCTTACCATATGCAGCCAATCCTAGGGCACATGCTGAATGTTTAAGTGTATAATGCTAATTATGGCATAATTTAAAAAAATCAAATAGCTTCACATTCATAAGCATGAATAAAATATTTTGTAAATTCTAGTATAAATATAAAAGCTTTTTATGCCTTGGTTTGGGAATATAAATTCAAAGCCTTGAGGCCATGAATAGTGAAAATTATAGTATCAAGAATAATTTTGAACATATTAAAACATTGATATAAAAACATTTAAAAAGAAATAGGTCATATTTTAATTAACTTAAAATTGCAAAGCAGTGAAAGGCGAAAGATTTATATGATCTGAAGAGAAACCAGAACCTAATCACCAAAACAAACAAGCCAGCAAAATATAACCAGAGACATTGAAATTAAGAACAAACTGAGAGTAACCAGAGGGGAGTTGGGAGGGGAGGGGGATAATGGGAGAAAAGAGGGAAGGGTTGT
>PVKM010044457.1:0-12216 GCA_004027735.1 Carollia perspicillata | reverse complement strand
ACAGGCCCAAGACAGTTGGTCAGAGCCAGGGGGACCAGGACAGATGGGTGGGTGCAGACACCTTGGAGGCTCAGCAGGATCAGCTGGACCACCGACAGACTGACTTATGCTCTCCTGATCTCTGTTGCAGAACACAGATCTGTTTGAGATGATTGAAAAGATGCAGGTGAGGCTGGATCCATCGCCCGTTCCTGGGAGCCCACAAATGGGGCTAGGCTGGGGTGGGGGGGCCTTGCTGACTCTCCAGTTATACACCTCTGTCTGTGAAGACAGTCCAGGAGCCCTTGGCAGACCGTGCAGGGAGGAGATGGTGGCAGTGTGTTGTCCAGGTTGTCCAGAGCCCTCTGTCCAGAGTAGGGTGGGGACCGGTAGTGCCCAACTCTCTATCTGACCCTGGGGCCCAGGCCCCACTGTGTCTCCCCACCTCCCATCCCTATGCAGGTCCCCAGCAGGGCTAGGGTCCCCACTTCAGCCCACCCCCCATGCACACATCATTCTCCATTCCCCAAGAGGCATCACAGACTCTGCAGAACCCCCATGTAAAATGGGAGGGGGGACAGATGCAGGGCATGGGGCAGCCAGAGGCTGTGCTGTAGGTAGGGGGAGGTGTTGATGAGCCAGGCAGCCCCTGCCCCCTCTGCCTGGCCCCTGCTTCCAGGCCCTCGTCTGTTTTCTGTGTGGGTATGTATTGGGAGGTTGGCAGGGGGCTGGGGTGACTTGAAAAAACACACAGGAGCTTTCCCTGATGTCAGTCCACCCTCTAAACCCTCTCTCCTGCCCCTTGCTGTTTCTCAGCCTCTCTCCCTCAGTCTTTCTGTCTCCATCTCTCCCCTCCTCCTCTCTCTTTTTCTCTCTCTCCCCTCCCTCTCTGGGTCTCTCTCCCCCTATCTCCCTCCCTCTCTCTCTCTCTCTCTCTCTCTCTCAACAACACGTATCTGTGTAGATGCAATAGCCTCCCTCCCCAACTCCCCACTCACACGCAGGCACGTGCATACCACCCCTGCCCCCACTCCCTGTGGCAGGCATTCCGCACAGAGCCCCCAGGCCCCCCCACTCCTGCTGCCGGCCTCCCACAGCCCAGGGTGCCAGCAGGACAGCCAGCTCTGCAGGGAGCCTGAGCAACTGAGCCCCCTGCCCCGGGAGTCACCCACACAAGTGGGCTTTCCCTTACTACACAAGATGGGCTGCAAGCCCAGGGGAGGGGGCCCTGCAGCAAGCGTGGGAGGGGTATAATGGGAGGGCGGGGCATAATGGAAGTGCTGCCTTCTCTTTGCAGGGAAGCAGGATGGATGAACAACGATGCTCCTTCCCACCACCCCTCAAAGTAGGTCTGAACCACAACCTCTCCAAAGAGCTTGGGGGACCTGGACAGGGCTGGAAGAGGGGGAAGACTCCCTCCCTCAGGTGGGGTGGGGCCTGGGGAGTCCTGCCACAGCTGCCCACCCAAGCAACCAGCCCAGGAGAACCCACCCACGTTCATGAAGCAGTCCTACCGTGGGCCAGGTGTGGGGTACCCAGCTCTGCCCTCTAGTTCCGAGATGTGGAGGACCCTCCTCACTGTAGGCCTGGGACCTTCATTCCAGCTCCTTCCCACCCGTCTTCACCACGCAAACTCACCCTGCCTCTCCAGGCTTCCCCGTCTCGGAGTCGAAACCCCATCCCTCACAAGACAGCCTGCGTAAACTGCTTTCCTGGAAGCCAGTTTTGATGAGCAGTTGTAGGCAGACTCAAACCCAGGACCCAGAAGGCTTGTTCTCTGTTCCCTGTGGCCTCTGCCTAGAAGTCTGAGAGTGCAGGGGAAGGGGTGACCTGGTTGTGTCCCGCCCCTCCCTGAGGAGACTGACCAGATGCTGGGGACTGAGACAGATTCCAGGAGGCTTGCCTTTAGACTCAAAATTTTCTTGGGGGGTGTTGGGGGCAGGGAGGCAGTGACTGAATTGCCCTGCCAAGTAGGTATCTGGTTCTCTGGTTGGTGCCTGGGGACCCCAACTATCCAAGAAGACTGGTAGCTGGGCCTAAGGGAGTGGGCTCAGGCTGCAGCGGTGAGGATTAAAGGGAGTTCAGGGGTGCAAGCCTGACACTTTGTCCAGGGCACGGGTTTTCAAAGTGCGGTCCTCAGAGCAGCTCCTTCAGCCAGCACCGCCTGGGGACTGGTGAGATGTCAGTCCTTGGGTCCACCCCGACCTAGGGCATCAGAAGCGCCTAAGGTAGACATCTGTGTTCAATGAGTGTTCCCAGGCTGTGCTGGTGTCCTGAGAACCACTGGTCTGCGGGTTGCTTCCTTCTGGGGAGGCAGTGAGCCTCCCCTTCCCTGGGCAGGACAAGGCCCAGAAGAGGCTACTCACACTCCCTGCTTTGCCCCAGCCTCGTGGGGTCACCCCAAAGCAAGCCCTTCCCCTCCTGTGAGATGGGGAGATGAGGACAGGGCCCCATGCACACTGCCAGCCTCGTGGCTGGCCGAACAAAGGAGCACTCGGGGGAGGCTGAGAGTGCGGGGCGCAGACCCCACCGCAGCTGGGCCCGGCCCTGCTTGTGTCTTGCAGACGGAGGAGGACTACATTCCCTACCCAAGCGTCCACGAGGTAACCACCGGGCTCCCCTGAGCCCATCCTCACCCTAAGCCCGGAAGGCATCGTACAGGGGTTCGGGATGCCCTAGTCTTCCTTCCTGTCAGGAGTCTAACCCCAGTGGGGGCTGGAGTCTCAGTTTACAGGCCAAGGACTTCAGAGCCCATTTGAACCCAGTGCCTCTGAGCCGAACAGTTTAGCCTGTCTGCCACGGTCATGCCTTCAGCTCTACCTGGCCCAGCCCCATCCTTTGAGAATGGGACTCGGGGCTCCATGTGGTCTGGGACCCACATAAACTCCGGGTTTTCCCTGGTACCCCTTCGGTCTGAGTTGGGGAATTGTCCTGGGGCCCCCAGTGGGGTGTAGTGTGGGTGGCTCTCAGCAGAGTCCCCCTTCAGGTCCTGGGGCGAGAAGGGCCCTTCCCCCTCATCCTGCTGCCCCAGTTTGGGGGCTACTGGATTGAAGGCACCAACCACGAAATCACCAGCATCCCGGAGACAGAGCCGCTGCAGTCACCCACGACCAAGGTGAAGCTGGAGTGCAACCCCACAGCCCGCATCTACCGGAAGCACTTTCTCGGCAAGGTGGGTGACCCCCTGGTACAGAGGGAGAGAACCCTTGGGCTGGAGCTGGGTGACAGTCCCAGAGCCCCACATCTCAGGGAGCATGCAGGATGGATTCGCTCATCCGTTCAGCAAAGAGTTCTTGCGGAAGGCAGTCGTAAGGCCCAGTGGTCAAGAGCAGAGACGCTACCAGGGTCTGCATCCTGGCTCTGCACTTGCTGCAGGGGGCGTCAGGCAAGTGACTTCGCCTCCCTGTGCCTTTTCCTCACCTGTAAAAATGGAGATGAGGATGACACCCACCTCAGAAGGTCGCTCCAAAGCTTAAATGACAGGGTGCTTATAATGTGTCTCGAATGGCGTCCGGTGCAGAGTAAGTCTCAGTCAGGGTTAGCAAATAATGAGCACCAGCTGTGTGCCCGACCCCGCTCAAGGCAGCAGGTGTACAGCAGTGAACACAATGGACCCAGGCCCTGTCCTCCGGCAGCTCGAGGTTGGGGGGGGCGCGGGAAGGCACCTACTGCTGTGGTGCGGCCCCCGCCCACCACCAGCCCCAGAGAGGCAACCCTGCTGGGTCTCAGCGTGTCAGAGGTTCCTCACCCAGTGGTACTCGGGGCAAGACTGTGGAGCTGGAGAGGAGGTCCCCACTCGGACCCTGTATGTGCCAGGTTCCACGCCAGGTGCTGTCTCTGTGTCAGTTTACTCCAAGGTGACAGAATGTATCATGGGCTCCAGGGGCTCCAGGCCTGGGTGGGAATCTTGTTTCTTCCCTTTATTAATGCTGTGATCTTAGGCCAGTTATTTAACCTCTCTGAGCCTGTTTCCTCCTCTATAAAAATGAAATAATAATTATTAAGTGCAGTAAAGCACCCTGACAGGTAGCTCAGTTGGTTAGAGCAACATCCTGATACACCAAAGTTGCAGGTTCCATCCCTGGTTAGGACACATACAAAAGTCAACCAATGAATGCATCAATAGTGGAACAACAAATCAGTGCTTCTCTCTCTTTCTCTCTCTCCCCCCCCCCTTCCTCTTTCTCTCTAAAATAAAAATTTAAAAGTACATTAAAGCATAGAAAACCATTCCTGGCACATAGTGAGTACTTAATAAATGTTAGCTCCTATTGTTATATCTTAATCTGTGAGGTTAGAATTGTCTTAGTTTTTCAGAAGAGGAAACTGAGGCTCAGGGTAAAGCAACTCGGTCAAGGTCACCCAGTTTCTGAGCTAAGGATTGGACCTAGCTCTGGCTGACCTTCCACTGAGGCACGCCGTAGGGATAGACAACGGCATTGTACTATAATTATGTAATGTGATAAATATCACTGTGATATGTATAATGTGATGTGATAAAAATCTTCACAGTGGCAATCCTATTACGATATATGAATGTATCAAAGTAACAGGTTGCACACCCTCAATTTATACAGTTATATGTCAAATATTTTTTTAAAGACATGCTGCGGCAGGGGGCATGTTGCTAGGTGTGCGCGTGCACACTCACGCATGTGTGTGTGGGGAGGAGGGGTGGATCCTTGGGGAGTTGGGAGCTGTCTCACCTCAGTCTCAGCCCCAGGCGCTGGCTGACCCTGGCCGGTACTGGAGCTCAGGTTGGGGGGAAGGAAGTGGAGTCCATTGTGACTGAGACTGCACACACAAGCCATTGCCTGGGGACAAGCCCAGTATGGGGAAGGCCGTCGCACCTCCAGGCTGAGCCCTGCGGGTGGAGAGAGACCTGCACCCTGGCACCCGCTGTCCAGCGGCTCTCAGCTGGGTCTGGCAGGTGTGCTCAGGGGGACCGTGTGGGCCTAGCATATAGCTGACACTCAGGAAGGTTTGTTAAGCAGTGACAAGTGACCGAACAAGTGCCTGGGGCACGGAAGGATCTGAGGAGGTGCAGGTTGAGGGGTTGGAAGAGGTATGATGATCAGAGTGAGGTTAGCAACACAGAGAGGAGGGGACCTCAGGGGCCCGTAGAGAGCCAGGGCCGTCTCCCGACTCAAGGTGGGGCGACTGTGGCGGGGGGACACTGGGCCCTGTCCTGGCGGAGGAAGGAGGTTAGGGTGACTCTGGGCGACGACTCCTTGGGACCTGAGCCCACTCTCCCACCACGTCCCTTGGGCTCCTCTGGGCCTAGGTGTGGGGTCTAGGGAAACTCCCCACCCTGAGGACTCAGCGCAGCTCTCCTTGCCAAGCTCCTGCCACTCCCTCTCCACAGATTGTGCCAAGCATTTGGGGTTTCCCGTCAGTCACTCTGTGCCCAGGTGGGGCTGAGGGGGACCCTCTGCTTCAAGTGCACTCAGACTGTCCCTGAGCTGTGGACTTGTGGGGCACGACCCTGGCCCCTGCCCCTTTCTCCGCCAGCCCTCAGAGCACAGGTGTTCGTGTTTAAACAGGACTGACTTCCAGGATGACTCCTGGGGTGGGTGTGGCTAGGCAGCCAGCCCTACTCCCAGGGCTGGGGCTGGGACTGGCCGAGGAGCCCAGGGCCAGGTTGGGGTGTAATCTCCCAGCACTCCTGGTCCTTGACTTTGGGACTTCCCCACCTGGAGGTACGAGCCTTGGACTCCTCTCTGAGGGTACCAGCTCTGCAGCAGCTTCCCCTTGTGCCCTCTGGGTATTTTTTCCCATTTTTTCCCATCCTGCAGCTTCTTCCGGTGAGGTAGGAGGGTGGGAACCTGCCTGGTCAGCCGCCCAATGTGTTCATGAGATGTTTCACTTCCTGTTTCTCATGGGCCCTGGCTTCAGGGACCAAAGGTTGAGCAATCAGTCAGTCAACGTATTTTTATTGAGCCCCTACTGTGTGCTCAGCCCTGAGAAGGGCAGGGCTGGGGCACAGATAGGGAGATCCAAATGTGGTCCTGACTTTGGTGAGAACCCAGAGAGCCAGGGTTTCTATAAACATTCATCGAATGCCTACTCCGTGCCAGGCACTTGGTCTCTTTCGATCCCTGCCATCATCCCACAGGTAGGTGGCCTCCCTCCTATTAGGAAACTAGACTAGGAAACTGAGGCACAGAGAGGGGAGGTGACCTTCTCAGGCTATCCAGCTGGCAAGCAGCAGAGGGACTGGAATGCGGGTCTGGCTGGTGCAGAATCTGCTCTTTGCCGTGACGCCTGCTGCTTGGCGAAGGTCTCGGTCTGGGAGTGCGCTGGCTTCTGGTCTGGTTTCCAGAGACCCCAGGCTCAGCCTCACCCACTCCCCTGGCCCCCACCTCCCACCACAGGAACATTTCAATTACTACTCACTGGACACCGCCCTGGGCCACCTCGTCTTCTCACTCAAATATGATGTCATCGGGGACCAGGAGCACCTGCGGCTGCTGCTCAGGTGAGGGTGAGGGGCCCTGAGATCCTAGAATCTGAGAACCCATTTCCTTTTATCTGCTCTTCTAACTGAGGCCCAGAGAGGGCCAAGGATTTGCCTGCATATTCTTGGTTGGACAGCATGTTAGAGCCCAAACGGGCCTGGCCCCCATCCTCCCTGGGGTCTTCCTTTGTGTGGAGGGGCCCCAGTCTCCTTTCCCAATGCTTAGCCCCTCACTGTGGGCTTTCTCTTCCCAGGACCAAATGCCGGACATACCATGACGTCATCCCCATCTCCTGCCTCACTGAATTCCCCAACGTGGTCCAGATGGCGAAGGTGAGGCCTCTGCTTCTGCATGCTGGGCTCCCTTTGGTCGCCCCAGGTGGGCCCCCAGCTTGGAGGCTGCCGTTTGGCCTTGGCACACACTCATGCAGCCCCATGTCTGAGGTCCTGTCTCTCACGTGTTCCCATGATGTGCACGTGCTGGGCCCCTGTCCCCTGCCTGTGTGTTTGGACACTGTTTTAGAGCACTTTTGGAAACAGGGGGCCTCAGTTCTCTGCACGCCATTCTGAGCAACTGCGAGCCCACAGTGCTGCTTCAGCCGTGGCTGCTCCCTTCCTTCTCCTGTCTGTCTGTGCCTGGCCCACCTGACCTTGACCTGGGAGGCCCAGAAGCCCCACCCCCTCCTCCTGGCCTGGCCTTTAGGTGTCCCCTTATCTCCTCCTGCAGCTGGTGTGTGAAGATGTGAATGTGGACCGATTCTATCCTGTGCTCTACCCTAAGGTAAGGCTGGGTCTGGGCCCTCTCACTGCAGGTGGGTGGGCAGCCAGGGGACTGAGCATTTATGGGCACCTGCTGTGTACAGCATATTTTTCCTTAGTCTCTCCCGTAATCCTCCCTATAATCCTGCCAAGTCCACAGTTTGCAGAAGAAGAACCAGAGGCCCTGAAGCTTCTGTGTCTTACCCAGGGACGCACAGCGGACAATAAAGGTCTGCGTGTGAGCCCAGGGTTGCCAGCCCTGGATGTGTCCTTACCTCTGGAAACTCTCACTGTAATCTGGGGACCCTCCCAAGAGCAACCTGTGCCCCTGAGCCAGGAGCTTCACAGGCCTTGCCTTGTGACCCAGAGGAGACCTGGCAAGAGAGCATAACACAAGCACCTTCATAAATCCTGCCCCACGGAGAGCAGCCGCACTTCCAGGCGCCATGGGGAGAGGGTAGGGACGTCCATCCTCCACAGGCCAGGGGGCCTTCCTGAAAGAGGTGGGCCTTAAAAGACAAGGAAACCCTTGTAGCTATGGCTGCATTCTAGAACAAGATGCGGCCCCTGAGGGGTAGTGTGGTCCAGGAAAGGCCCCTGAAGGAAGGGACCTCAGAAATTAGATTCCGTCTCTCAGTTACAGGAGAGGAAACTGAGGCCCAAAAGTGAGTAGGGGAACTAGCTCGAGGTCCCACAACAAGTTGAGAAGGGCGAGGGGGGCAGGGAGCTGGGTGTTACAGAATGGAGTAGGGGTGGGAGCTCATAGGCAAAACTCAGGAGCAATGAGCTTGAGCTTTGGAATCCAACAACAGACCCGAGTTCAAGTCCCAACCCCACTTTGCAAGCTGTGGACCTCAGACACGTTATGTAAGCTCTGCACCTTCCTCTGTAGAATGGGAGCAGCAGGAATGTCTCCCCCGTGGGCTTGTGCTGAGGGTTAAATGAGGTGATCCGTGTGGCATGCCAGGCACGGGGCTTGGCACGTAGTAAGACTTGAACAATAAACCACAACTTGAGAAAGCCATCTGTTTCACCCGTTGCCCCCTCCCCGCAGGCTTCCCGGCTCATTGTCACCTTTGATGAACACGTTATCAGCAATAACTTCAAGTTCGGAGTCATTTATCAGAAGCTTGGGCAGGTGTGCTCACCTCCTCCTCCCTGCTCCCTCACCCGCCTGGCCGTGTATCTGGAACCTCAGACCTTTGCCAGGGAGAGTGTCTCCCCAGGGTCTCAGCTTCCCAGGGCTGCTGGGGGCTGCCCTTCCAGCCTTCTCTGGGGTGCGGGGAAGGGGCAGCTCCAGCTCTCTGCCCTCTGCCCTCTGTGTGTCCCCAGACCTCGGAGGAGGAGCTCTTCAGCACCAACGAGGAAAGCCCTGCCTTTGTGGAATTCCTTGAATTTCTTGGCCAGAAGGTCAAACTGCAGGACTTTAAGGGGTGAGCGCAAGGTTGGGGTAAGCAGAGTACAGTCTAACCCGTGCCCTTGGGCAGGGAGGGAGCCCTTGTCCCGGCCCTGTGGAGGCCTGGCTGGGGCTGGAGACTGAGCCGTGGCCTGGGGGACTGGGGCAGGTTCCGAGGAGGCCTGGACGTGACCCACGGGCAGACGGGGACCGAGTCTGTGTACTGCAACTTCCGCAACAAGGAGATCATGTTCCACGTGTCCACCAAGCTGCCCTACACAGAAGGGGACGCGCAGCAGGTAGTTTGGGCGCCCACCCGCCCGCTTCCCACTGGTCCTCCTGTTCCCCACGGCCGGTCTGTTCAGTGTCCACAGGATCAGGCTGAGTGGGCCCTGGGATATGGCAGACGGAAGCGATCCAGTCCCCACTACCTGTGGACTCTGGGTGGGGCAGGGGAGACACGATATTACAAAGTTGTGAAAGCCTCAGTTTCCCCATCTGTAAAATGGGGATAGTAATGGCACCTCCCTCACGGGTGACTATAAATGAGGGATGCACATATAGTGGCTGGAAGACGATACAGCGATAACTCAACAAATACAAGTTAGTCTTCCTAAAGGGAGCGAAGGGCATTATGGGGTCACATGGGGGGTGGCTTAGACATGGCAGAGGTGAGAGTCAGGAAGAGCTTTCAAGATAAAGCGACTTTTAGGCTGCAAAGGAGCCGGGAGAAGTGGGGGAAGTGTTCTAGGTAGAAAGAATGGCTTCTGCAAAGGCCTGGAGGTGCGGAAGTTTAGGGCACATTCTGGGGGCTAACCTTGCGCTAAGCTTCCCGCGGGACTGTCTTCCTTCCCCCACCCCCACCGCAGGGGGATAAGACGGTAACGTGAGAAAAATGGAAACACTTCTTTCTTTACTGTCATTTTATTTTTTTTTAAATGAGATTTTCTGTTCATTTTAGCAACATGAATTTAAACCAGGTGGCACTCGTTTGTTCAAGAGGGACCACGTTTGGGTATTTAAACAGGAGAAGGGCTGAGAGGTAGGGCCTGGGGACCAGGAGCCATGGCTTCGAGTCCCCTGACTCACTGTAGGGCCTTGCAAGTCACTCCTCTCTCAGCCCTCGTGGGCTCATCTGTCACAGAATTCCAAGAAAATGAAAAAAAAAATTAAGATTTTATTTATTAATTTTTAGAGAGAGGGGAGGGGAGAAGGAGAGGGAGAGAAGCATGGATGTGTGAGAGAAACATCGATCGGTTGCCTCTCATGCGCCCCCACCTGAGGACCTGGCCTGCAACCCAGGCATGTGCCCTGACTGGGAATCAAACCAGTGACCTTTTGGTTTCCAGGCCGGCACTCAGTCCACTGAGCCACACCAGCCAGGGCAAAAATGAAAATAATTTTAAGACAGGCTTCTCACCACATTTGTGCAGTGGGGAGTGAATCATTAAACGTGCCCTCTGCCTACCCCGGAGCCCCCGCCCCTGGCCACGGGTACCTTCCTCGGTGCCCAGGGCCCCTCGCTGGCCAGTTGTGGAAGCCTGTGACCCTGTGCTCAGTTGCAGCGAAAGCGGCACATCGGAAACGACATCGTTGCCGTGGTCTTCCAGGATGAGAACACGCCCTTTGTACCTGACATGATTGCATCCAACTTCCTGCATGCCTATGTGGTGGTGCAGGCCGAGGGCGGGGGGCCCGATGGCCCCTTCTACAAGGTGGGTGATCTCAGAGCTCCCAGGGCATCGGTCACTGTCCCAAACACAGCACCACCTCACTCACTGGGAAGCCTCCACAAGCCTCAGCTTTCTCAGCTGTAGATCCCGGGGCGGCCCTGAGGGCTCTAAGCCCTGCTCTTGCTCCTATGGTGGGGGAGTCCCATCCTGCCCTCTCTATTCCCCAAACTTTCGCCCTCAAAGCGGAAGGTTAGCCTCCTCCCCTTGACCATCCCCATGACTCCTGAGATTCTACACCCCTTCCCACTACTCAAGTTCAGGGCCAAGGATGGAGGAGCTGAGATCATGGGGTGTAGTCACTCAGCTGTCACTGACCCTCCTCCACCAAGGAGCAGGCCCTGTGTCCAGCATGGGGCAGGATGGGCATGTGAATTAGGGGTGTCTGGCTGGTGTGGGGATCCATAGGGACTGTGCCCTCCCTTCCAGGTCTCTGTCACGGCCAGAGACGATGTGCCCTTCTTTGGGCCCCCACTCCCGGACCCTGCTGTGTTCAGGAAGGTGAGAGGCTGCCCCCAGCCCCTGGCATGGGTGGGACCACATGGGTGGGGCTGGGAGGGGGACACACACTCTAGCATTCTAGGTCCTGAAGCCCCACTGTGTGTCAAGGCAGCTGGGCTCCCCTGACTGTGCACCTGAGGCCTGCTTTTCTGTTCATCTTGCTAAAAACTGGCCTTTATTTACAAAGTCGCAGAACAAACTATATCGTTGGATTACATTTTTCATGGCAGACTCTGCCACCTTTCCTCATTTCTGTTACTTTTTGACAATGATTCCTCTTTCTTCTAAAATGTTTGGGGAGGGGCACACGTCTCTCTCGCCTCTCAGGAAGCCACACTTAGAGCCTGGGCTTTAGTCCACAGACAGAAGCAGTCGGAAGCCCCCACCCAGCCCCTGACATCTGTGGGTTTGCTCTCCTGAGGGCCGGGCAGGTGGGCAGTCACAAAGGGCACAAGGCATCTCAGGTGCCCGGGCTGGGGCGCTGGGCCCATGGAGGTGCCCTGGGAGTGAAGAGGGTGACATTTGGGCTTCAGCAGGGTGTGGCTCAGGGACTCCAGCCCTTGACCCCCGGGGGCTCAGGCCCTTGTCTCTGTGTTTGCCTGACACCCCCCTTCTTCTCTCCTCCACACCGGGGGCTTCCAGGGGCCCGAGTTCCAGGAATTTTTGCTGACAAAACTGATCAATGCTGAATATGCCTGCTACAAGGCAGAGAAGTTTGCCAAACTAGAGGTGAGGACGGGCTGTTGGGGCTGGGCTCCTCCCCCTGGATTTAGAATTTTAGCCGTGCCCCTTGGGGAGGGAAAAGCCAAGTTCAGACCTTGGTCTTAGGGAGGGCTGCTAGGGGAATGCGGATTTACGGATGAGTAGGGCTAGGGTCAAGGGAGAGGACGCAAGGCATTTCTAGGGATGTGTGAGCAATGCCCGGGAGGGGCTGGTGGGCAGGCCTTCCCCGAGGACTCCGTGGGGAGGGGAAAAGTGGAGGTGGGGACCGGAGGTGAGATCTGGAGGGGCCAGAGGGAAACCGGAGGTAGGCTTGCAGGGGCGGGGGAGTGCGGCCCAGGCCCACTCCTCACTCACTCAGAGAAAGTGGCCAGGATCCGAACTGTGGGACGAAGGGCTGACCACTGGGGTCTCTCCTGACGGCCTGGCCCTGGCCCGCAGGAGCGGACACGGGCTGCCCTCCTGGAGACGCTCTATGAGGAACTACACATCCACAGCCAGTCCATGATGGGCCTGGGCGGCGACGAGGACAAGATGGAGAACGGCGGCGGTGGCGGCGGCTTCTTCGAGTCTTTCAAGGTGAAGGGCCAGGTGTACCTGCGCTAGGAGGGCCAGGGGCCTGGCTGCGGTGGATTCCAGGGTGGCGTTATGGACAAGAATGGGGGTGTGACTAG
>PVKM010044456.1:0-12209 GCA_004027735.1 Carollia perspicillata | reverse complement strand
CTTTGCTGGATAGAGCAGTCTTGGATGTAGGTCCTTGCCTTTCACGACTTGGAATACTTCTTTCCAGCCCCTTCATGCCTGTAAGGTCTCTTTTGAGAAATCAGCTGACAGTCTGATGGGAACTCCTTTGTAGGTGACTGTCCCCTCATCTCTTGCTGCTTCTAGAATTTGCTCCTTCATTTTAATCTTGGCTAATGTAACTATGATGTGCCTTGGTGTGTTCCTCCTTGGATCCAACTTCTTTGGGACTCTCTGAGCTTCCTGGACTTCCTGGAAGTATATTTCCTTTGCCAGATTGGAGAAGTTCTCCCTCATTATTCGTTCGAATAAGTTTTCCACTTGTTGCTCTTCCTCTTCCCCTTCTGGTACTCCTATATTTCAGATGTTGGAACATTTAAAGATGTCCTTGAGGTTTCTAAGCCTCTCCTCATTTTTTTGAATTCTTGTTTTTTCATTCTTTTCTGTTTGGCTGTTTGTTTCTTCCTTCTGGTCCACTCCATTGATTTGAGTCCCAGTTTTCTTCCCATCACTATTGGTTCCCTGTGCACTTTCCTTCATTTCCCTATTGTAGCCTTCATTTGTTCATCTAATTTACAACCAAAATCAACCAGTTCTGTGAGCATCCTGATCACCAGTGGTTTGAACTGTGCATCTGGTAGGTTGGCTATCTCTTGGTCACTTAAAAGTATTGGCTCTGGGGCTTTGAGTTGTTCTGTTTCAGTCATTTTTTGTCTGGTGGCGCCTTTTACGTCCAGGTGGCGGAGCCTTAGGTGATTACCAGGGTGGGGCAACCTAGTTGCTGGGTTGTGAAACTCTCTGTGGGGGCGGAGTCAGAGAGGGAACAATGGCACCTGCTCCATACTCTCTCGGATTTGCGTCCCCTCTGCTGCCTCCCACAAGCAAACTGGGCCCCCTGGCGCTGGTTCCCAGGTGGGCAGGCCTATGCACACTGCAGGATCCTGTGAGTCTCCCCAATGACTTCTCCTGTGAGTCTGGGAGCCTCTCCTGGCACCTTTTCAATTGGTGTTTTTAGGCTTTATTTCCCATTGCTGGGGCCCTGGGCTGTAGGGTCTGTCTCACTGCCTGCCCTTGCCTAGTGTATCTGTGTGCGAATGTGTGTTCACGGTCAGCCAACTGCCCTGCATACCCTACGTGCTCTGCTCATCTCCTCCCTGCATCTGGGGTTTGCAAGCTCCATGCCACCTATGCTCCCCCGTGCTCCCAGGCCTGGCAGCCACCGCGTTTTCCTGCCATGTTTCCTCTCTGTCGGCTGCCGACTCCGCCCCTCTTATAGGTCTGGTTGAATGGTTGTCTGACTTCCGTAGTTCAATTTTCTGTGTTCTGGTTGTGTTATTGTTTGTAAGTATTTGTTGCCCTTAATCTTGGTTGTGAGAGGAGGTACAGTATTTCCACCTACGCCTCCATCTTGGCTGGAAGTTCGTATGTTTGTGTTTTTATCAGATGAGATCAGGCACATGCAGGGTGGTATGGCTGTAGATGGTATGTTTTTGTCTTTTAAAAATACACGTTTAGATAGCTTAATATTTAAATTATTCAATGTCGAGTTTTGCTTTCATGTCTTTATTCTTTGGTCTTCCAGGGAGAAAAGTAATGATTCGTGAGGACTCTTGGTTATTCTTGTTTATTAGTCAATTCAAGATCTCATTAGCCATTTTACAGTGGGTTTACATTTCCTGCCTCTCCTCTCATACCTAGTTTACTCTCATTAACATTTCCATCATTAGTAGGAGCAGGGAATTAGAAATGAAACACCAGCAAATTCATTGTTGCTGTGATCAGCTCAGAGCATAATGTTGCGATGCACTTAATGTACCCAGTGTCCTTGTTGTTGTTAATTCTTACTGAATTTAAGATGAAATGGAAACCAAAAGTTATAATTGGATGGCAGTCAATCATGCTCCAGTGAAAGTTTGCATGAATGTATTCTCTCTGCTGGGTTTTTAAACTTTGAAACATATCTCTCATCATGAAAGGGAAGAAGTTATTTACCTTAAAAGAACTGAAATCTAAAATGCCAATGATGGTAGAGTAAGTTTTGAGGGGGAGGGTTCTGATATCATAGTAATCATCCTACCCTTGCCTAGGCTGGCTCTAAGCCTATGTTAGTCTTTCTGCGAGTATCTAGGAATGGAAGGGGGACTGCAGTTTTGTCACAGGTGGGCACAGGTAACTAGGTTCTTGGTGATCGTGGACAAAGAATTGAACTGAATACACAGAGTTTATAGCATAAAGAGAGAGAGCAGATTTATTAAGCGATAATACACTCCACAGAACATGGGAGTGGGCCGACTCTGAGCAGAGATTGACCTCAGTGGCTGGAAGGATTCTATTCTTATAGGGTGGATTCTTCCTGGCTAGTTTTGGTGGATTTTTATTGCTCATGTACAAGTAATTGTATTACTTTGAAGCTACTATGCATGTAGTCTCCCATGATTTTCCTTGATTGGCCACTGGAGAAGGAGGTTGCACAGTGTTAATTTATTATAATGCTATTATAATGAAGCAGGGGTCAGGTAGCATATTCTGTGCAGGTGCATTCATGAATCACCATAATTCAGTGCTTTTCCAGAAAAAAGAGAATGGTCTTAGAACAGGGCCTCTGTCCTGTATGGATGTCCTTTATCTTAGCCCTGGGGCACCTCTGGAGTTTTCTCTTTCCTGACTGTCTCCTGTTGATACAGGGTGCAGCCAAGAGGGGGGTGCCCCAAAAAGGGATTTGGAATGGGGCCCAGAACTCAAGGTGTCTAGGAAATATTGGAGAGACATATAAGATGCCCTCACCCCTTCCCTCACAGATGTGAGTTGGGGGAAGGGACACATGGAGCAGGGCATGCAGGGCTGTTTTGTACAGGCACAGCCTTGTAGCTAATCTATGGCATGGTCATTTAACATACCTATGGCCTTTGGCGGGTCACTTGGGTATGTTAAATAGCTGTGGCCATGCTTGGAGCCAGGGGGATGGAAGTCACTTCCCTTCAAGATGTAAGTGGGGGGCAGGTCCCCCTAGTTACAGCACCTGCAAGAGAGCTTGGAGAAGATTGGCTCCAGGATATTGGTTCATACCTGCCCAGACTCACGATGGCAGCCCAGTAAACTTGGAATAACAGAGGGTTGCTGGCAGGTATAACTGATTGTAGGAGGAATTGGAAATGGGGGTATAGAGGAAGACTGGCGTGGGGATTTAAACCCAGACACGGCAACCATTGGGAAGGGAACCACTAGGCTTAGCCAGAGTGAGGACCCCCTCACAGCTCTGGTGGAAGAAGGGTGAACCACGGGTTGTGGCAGTGCAAAGGGGGACCACACAGCTGTGGCAGTGCAAGGAAGGAACCACGAGGCTTAGCGAGAGTGCAGACCCCTTTGCAGCTCTGGTGGAAAAAGAGAGATCCACGTAGTTTGGCCAGAGTGCAGACCCCCACAGCTCTGATGGAGGAAAGAAGAGGCTTTGCCTGGAAAAATGGGTACAAAGAACTCTTGCCAGTAGATCGTGAGGAGGTGCCACATGGCTTTGGATTAATTAGAGATCCTGCCTGGACGGTGACGTAGCTGATGGTGCCAGCGGCCTGAAACACGGACGTGTGCTCTTTCCCTGAGTTATGGTCCCCTGAATTAGGGCAGGGGGGAGACAGGAGCTCTGTTTTAGTCTGTGGGTATCTTAAAGGACTTTGATATTTTAATGATGATGTTAGGTCACTACTTTAAGTCTATATAGCCTTAAATAAACATTTTCTTTCCTTTTCACAAATCTCTGGTATTGAGAGATGTCTTTCCGATTGGTGGCGGGCAGTTGAGCCCAGTAGGTGGTCTGGATGGTATTAGTGTACCATCCTCTGGAGTCCGGCCCCTTGTGTGTGTGTGCTATTCTGTAACACTGCCTCAGTTTCTTCTCTCAGTCATCAATCTGTTTCTGTGGAAGCACTAGGATAGAAGTTGGAGGCCAACTTGGCTGCAGGAGCATCAGGAAGTAGAGAGCTCTTCTCAGGGGCAGTGGGACCCGAAGCCTACCTTGTCTGAGCATAGAGGGTCCCCTCCTTCCTTCATGATTCCTAGGCTCTTAAGAGCCCATGGTGAGACCAGCCTTCTATCATCCCTGAAGCTGAGCCTGAATCCTCTCCTCACCCTATGCCTGAGGGTAGAGATTGTGCCAGTGGTTTACAGGCCAAACGGGTCTGGTGAATGGGGTGGGGGCAGGGGGAAGCGATTGGTACCCGAGGTGACCAAGAGAAGCTTAGCTTTGGGACCTGGGGGTGGGGTTGCAGGAAACTCTGAATGGGGGGAGTCAAGCTCCTCCAAAACTGAGTGTTAGCTACACAGTATTAAGAGATATTGTAGTTTACTATAAAATGTACAGGTCAAACAGCAGACTTGGGATGTTATCCCAATTCTTTAACTAACTAGCTGGGGCTTTAGGCAAATAATGTAACTTTCGTGAGTCTTTCTTTATCTGTAAAAACAGGGAATGTCTGAAAACAGGGAATGTCTGAGACCCTTCTCAATAATACAAATCTTGGGTGCATAGTCCTATTAGGGAAACAGTCATTATTATTACTGATTAGAAATACTGTAGAATTAACAGGGTGTGAAAAAGAAACCTGATAATGTGGTTTTGTTTATGTGGTATAATAAAGACTATATCTGTTTTTTATCCTCAGTTTCTGACACCGAGTTCCAAAAATCCCTGGAATTTCCTGAGTGACTGGAGTGTCTTTGTTATGATAATGAATTAACTCCTGGTGGGCCCCTGCATAGCTTCAGGATGGTGGGGGGAGGGATTGGTGCTGGCCTCCAGAAAGACCAGCTGTGCGATTAGATGGTTGGAACTTTGGGCCAACTGGACCTCCATGAATGGAGGGGGACCGGAGATTGAGTTCAAACAGGTTGCCCATGATGTATTCAGTCACGCGGATGCAGTGAAATCCCAGTAAAATCTGGACGCTGAGATTTGGTAGCGTGCTCTGGGAGGAGGCACATCCAGATTCCATGAGGGGGAGGCCACCTCTCTATCCCCCCATCCCCCACACCTTGCCCTGTGAATCTCTTCATTTGGCTGTTCCTTAGTTGTATAATTTATAATAAATTGTACTCAGAAATAAAGTTATAAGTTAGTTCTGAGTCATTCTAGTAAATTACTTGTCCTTCGGAAGTTGTGGGAACCTCCAACTATGTAGCTGGTTGATCAGAGGTACAGATGGGGACTCCACTTGTGGCTGGTGCCTAGAGAGCAGGTAGTTGTGGGGGATTGAGCTTGTGGACTGTGACGCTAACCCCAGGTAGTTAGTGTCAGAATTGTGTTGCAAGACACCCAGTTGGTGTCAGAGAGTTTGCCTAGAATGAATTAGTGTCAGAACACTGTTTGCTTATCATGAATTATAATAATTTAAGTGGATGTCCATCCTTTATGTTTTATTACCATGGAGTCAAGGAATAGTTGTATTTGTAATTGAATATGTCAACTCATATTACTGAATATACAATTATTTGATAACACTCCTAGCCTGTTCAAGGAACCTGACCTTTGTAGTTTATTACTTACTTATTTTGGTCACCTACTCACATGGTACATTCATGATTTATGGAAAAGAAAAAACGAGCAAATAAAATCGAGGGAGTGCTGTTGTTTCTTATTTTTTTTTGCTTAAAAATCAATAAATAATCAAATATAACTGTAAAATTATTGATTGATAATTCAGATGCCAGATATCAACGCAGAACTAGAATCTGAAAATGCTTAGGTAGAGAGTCCAGATTCTGATGATCTCAGAAGGAAAATGTCTATTAAAGAGGCTAGATATGCTTATCATATTCATTTTCCTCTACTTCCTGGACATGTGGGAAGACTTCCCAGATCTATTGCAGTTATGTTAGGGCCATATGATTAGTTTTGGCCAATGGGCTATAAGCAGAAGTAACCAGAATCTCTTCTAATCAGAAGCACTTATGAGCAGGCATGAATGCTGCCTGTCATATCAAACACTGAAGCTGCATGGTGTGGTGGCATCATGACGTGGTAGAGCTCTGTCAGCCTGGCTGCCTGAGTGATTGCAGAGCCTTCTACTGACTCACATTGAATGCACGACATGAGGAAGAAATAAATTTTTATGTTAAGCTACTGATAGTATAGGAATCATTTGTTACCACAGCTCATCCTAGGTTATCCTCACTAATGTAATGACTTCACATATTTTTTTAGTATGGCATTAAATATCTGTTCTGGCCTGGGCTTGTTAATGCATCCAGATGACTCTTGAGATTCTTGTGGAAGATCTGGGCTGGTGTAAATGAACAAAGAGGCAAATCCTATGACATGTTTATGTTAAAAATAAGGAGCACTAGTTAGCCAGAGTTTCATGTTGGTTTTTCACATAGTGACAGGGTATTTGAGCTGCAGGGACTCGGAGATATCATTCATGCCACTGAGCAGAGACCACTAGTTGTGTTCTAAATCCATTCCTCACTGTTTCTTTCTTGCTTACAGAGCCCAAGTGCTCAGGGGAAAGTCCTGTCTGGGCTCAGACACACATCCTTACTGGTCTAAGCTACTCATGTCATCTTAGCCTCCTTTCCAGTGATTGGGTATGAGTGATCATGTGACACAAATCTGGCCAGTGTTACCTGAGAGGTAGTCTCCTAGGGCCTCCCAGGAAAGGATTTTCTTGCTCTTAAAAAGAGATATATTGGAAAAAAACATGTACTTTTATACCTCAGTGCATAGCTGTGTGAAGTGTGATGCTTGGAACTCTGACAACCATTTGTGATCATGAGTGGAATCAACACAAGACGCAGCGTGAGAACATGGTGAAGTGTGTGACATGGAGAACTTTGCTCCTGAAGACAGTGACGCTGAGTGAACCAATGCTGGAAGAGCCCCACATCTGGACTTCTAACACGATGTAAGATGTCCTTATTGTTAAGTCACTGTTATCTGCTGCATAAATTCACATGCCTAATTCATGTGCCTACTCCCCTCATTCTACATTTTACAGGTAGAATTTGCCCTGTGTTGACTTTGACTTTGTTTCATGATTTGTAAATTCTAGAAGAAATCTGTGTATAAAATGTTATCACTGCTTTTTTTTAAAAAAAAACAGCTTTCTTGATAAAATTCAATACTATACATTTCACCCAGTTAAAGTGTATAATTCAATGGCTTTTGCTATATTCACAGAGTTGTGGCTCCATCACCACAATCAATTACAGTACATTTTATTACTCCAGAAAGAAACCCTGTACTCATTAGCAGTCACTCCTGTTTTAGTTTGCTTGGGCTGCCATAACGAGATACCATAAATCAGTGGCTTAAGCACAGAAACTTATTTCTAGTAGTTCTGGAGGCTGGGAAGTCCAAGATCAAGGTGCTGGCAAGGTAGGTTTCATTCTGAGGCCTCTCTTGGCTTGTAAGTGGCCGTTTTTTCATTGTGTGCTCACGTAACCACTTCTTTGTGCATGCTCAGGAAAAAAGATAGGGCAACCTTTCTGGTGACTCTTCCTTCAAGAGCACTAATTTTACCGTGGAAGGGACCCCTCTTACAACCTCACTTAACCTTACCTGGTCCTTTATTCAAATTAATCACATTGGGGGTAGTGCTTCCACTTATGAATTTTGGGAGAGCACAGTTTGGTCCACAGTACTGTCGATTCTTCCCTCCCCTTAACCCTTGACAACCACTAACTTACTTTCTATCATTATAAATTTCCCTATTCTGGACTTTTCATATATGTGGAATTACACAGTAAGTGGCCTTTTGTGTCTGCTGTCTTTCACTTAACATAATGTTTTCAAGGTTCATCCATGGCACAACCTGTAATTAACACATCATTCCTTTTCATTGCTGAATAATACTTCATCGTGTAGATATGCTACATTTGATTTAGCCATTCATCAGTTGGTGTGCTTTTGAATTGTTTTTATGGTTGTTATGAATAATGCTACTATGAACATTTGTGTACAAATTTTTGTGTAGGCATATGTTTTCATTTCTCTTGAGTATGTATGCCTGGTAGCAGAATTGCTGAGTGATAAGGTGACAGTGTTTAACTATTTGAGGAACTGCCAGACTTTTCTACAGTGGCCGTGTCATTTTACAACTCTTTGTTTCATAACTCTGTAATTTATGATGTCCTTGTTCCCCACCCCAATTCAGAACAAACTGAAAGATAGCTAGAGAGGTCAGAAGGAGAGTTAATGTCAGCTTTACTAATGCTAATGCTCTTGGAAAATTCTGCTAAAGTATTAGGGACTCTGATACTCCTCCCCTGAATCCCCCAGGCTTGCCTCCCCATTGTCTGCACAGCTGGGTGAATGCAGCCCTTCCCCTAAGGCTCAGTTTCTGTGTGGCTGAGGCAAAGAGCACACCGGCTTTGTGTAGGCTGAGAATCCTCATCTCCTCCTGGCAAACTTACCCATCAATCAGGTCTCTCCCTAGGAGAAGAGCAAGAGGCCAGTTGGGACAGGAGAACTTCTTGTGGTATCTTCATATTCCTTGATATGAATCCCTTGATATTCTGAGTGTTTGGAGAGCCACAGAACACACACAGCAGGCTTCAGGAAGCTCAGACCATGGGGAACATCTGGGCATCCATGGGTTGTGAGGTTACCGATGATGGTCCTTCAGTTCCTCACCTGCTGGTCCAACATAAGATGAAACAAGGATCAGCCATTTAAAAAACTTATTTTCAATAAATCTCCATCCAGTTCAGCTCTCCCGCCTAGAGTGCAGTACATAGTTGGTTGATAAAAGTCATCAAATCAACCACAAATGGTAATGGTTGGCTATTTTTGAGAATACCGAAATCAGTTTGTGGAAGAGTCATCAGTCTTTGTGTCCAGACTACTTAAGAGTAGACAAATAACCAGCAAAGTCTTAGGACGCTTGGCCTTTCTCTGTCTGATGACTTCTTTTTTAAAAAATGTATTTTATTGATTATGTTAGTACAGTTATCCCATTTTTTTCCTTTTATTCCCCTCTGCCATGCACCCCCCCCACCACCATCCCACCAGCATTACTCCACCTTAGTTCATGTCCTTGGGTCATAATGTACATATACATTCTTTGGCTTCTCCATTTCCCATATTATTCTTAACTTCCTCTTGTCTATTTGTACCTACAATTTATACTTCTTATTCCCTGTACCTTTTCTCCCATTCTCTTCCCTCACCCTCCCCGATGATATCACTCCATGTGATCTCCATTTCTGTGAATCTGTTCCTGTTCTAGTTGTTTGCTTAGTTTATTTTTGTTTTTGTTTTAGATTCAGTTGTTGATAGTTGTGGGTCTGTTGTCATTTTATTGTTCATAGTTTTTTTTTATCATCTTTTTCTTAGATAAGTCCCTTTAACATTTCATATAATAAGGGCTTGGTGATGATGAACTCCTTTAATTTGACCTTATCTGAGAAGCACTTTATCTGCCCTTCCATTCTAAATGATAGCTTTGCTGGATAGAACAATCTTGGATGGAGGTCTTTGCCTTTCATGACTTGGAATACTTCTTTCCAGCCCCTTCTTGCCTGCAAGTTTTCTTTTGAGAAATCAGCTGGGAGTCTAATGGGAACTCCTTTGTAGGTAACTCTCTCCTTTTCTCTTGATGCTTTTAAGATTCTCGCCTTCATTTTAATCTTGGCTAATGTAATTATGCCTTGGTGTGTTCCTCCTTGGATCCACCTTCTTTGGGACTCTCTGAGCTTCCTGTACTTCCTGTAAGTCTATTTCCTTTGCCAGATTGGGGAAGTTCTCCTTCATTATTTTTTCAAATAAGTTTTCAATTTCTTGCTCTTCCTCCTCTCCTTCTGGCACCCATATGATTCAGTTGTTGGAATGTTTCAAGTTGTCCTGGAGGTTCCTCAGCCTCTCCTCATTTTTTTGAATTCTTGTTTCTTTATTCTGTTCTGGTTGAATGTTTATTTCTTCCTTCTGGTCCAAATAGTTGATTTGAGTCCCAGTTTCCTTACCATCTCTGTTGGTTCCCTATATAGTTTCCTTTATTTCACTTTTCATAGCCTTCATTTTTTCCTCTATTTGGGACCATACTCTACCATTTCTGTGAGCATCCTGATTACCAGTGTTTTGAACTGTGCATCTGATAAGTTGGCTATCTCTTCATCTCTTAGTTCTATTTTTAGAGCTTTGATCTATTCTTTCATTTGGGCCACATTGTTTTGTCTCAGCATACCTGTTATGTAGTAAGGGGCGGAGCCTTAGGTATTCACCAGTGCAGGCAAACCACATTGATGCATTGTGGTGCTGTATGTGGGGGAGGGGTCTGAGAGGGAATAATGACACTGGCCTGGCTCTTGGCTGGCTTTCAATCACTTCCTTTGCTACTCACAAGCAAGTTGGACCCTTCTGATGCTGATTCCTGGGTGGGTGGTTTTGTGTACATTTTAGTACCCTGTGGGTCTCTCCAGTGAACTCTCCTGCAGGAGTGGGAGTTTCTCCTACCACTGCAACCCCCACAGGTTTTGAGGATTTGCTTCTTGGCACTGGAAACCTGGGTTGTGTGGTCTGTCTTGCTCCACAGTTGTTCCTCCTGGTTTATCTGCATGCAAATGTGGGACTGCCTGGTCTGCTCCCCACCACCTCGCCTGTCCCCATCTGCCAGCTGACACCTTGCTGGGCATCCTCTGCCCTGGCTGCCCAACTCTGACCCTCCTACCAGTCTGGATGAATGTTTCTTCTTTAATTGCTTGAGTGTCAGACTTCCATACAGTTTGTTTTTTTGGCAGTTCTGGTTATGTTTTGTTTTTAAATTTGTTGTTGTCCTTCTTTTGGCTGTGGGAGGACGCACAGTGTACCTACCTACACCTCCATCTTGGCTGGAAGTCTGCCTGCTGACTTCTTACCTCCCTTATCCCAGTGCTTCTGTGATTGCTGAGCTGCAGTGGCAGATGAAAGATGATTCAAACTGTGGGTGAAAGGCAGGAGAGTTATAGCTGGCAGGAGACAAGCCTCTGGTCATCTTTCATGTGAGAGAAGCTTTTTCCCACATGAAAGATGGTCTTGGAAGCATAGTAAACACTCAGATTTTATCCTAAAAACATTAAAACAACGTGGGAAATAAATGAGGCTTTTAGTTCAGCAAAAATGATAACGTTGATTCCATCTCTCAAGAAATTGAATTGTTAGGTTGTATGGTTTCTTTTGTGCTTCTCAAAAAGACTGAATGCCTTACAAGATATTTTTTTATTGTGTTTTATGAGCATCTACTATTTAATGGGCAAAAATGCAGCCCATCATTGGAACACCGCATACTCAGATGGAACTGGTCCATTTTCATCATTTTGGCTCTCTTGTTGTGAGAGCCACCCTAAGAGTGGCTGTGCTGTGCAGTGGCCCATACCAGTGGGGAGCTCCTTTACTCAGGCACTGCGGCTCCTATGCCTGCGTTCATGTGTGTCCATCTTGGCAGGAAGAACCACTTCACATGCCAGGGTGAAAGAGTGAAAGAGAAAGTGGAAGCCAAAAAGAGGTGACAGACAAGAGTGACACTTATCAGGCTCTGAGGAAACAACTTTAAGTAATACCCCTCTACAGCCTGGCTCTCGTGAAAGTGACCCACAAGGCCTGCCATGGCCTCCCTGTCAGCATCTCTTACTTGATGCTTTCCATTGGCCTCGGAGCCATGTACACACATGCAGGGTGAACGTTCTCCATCTTCTTTGAACATCTTGGCTGTCTGAGATCATTCAGCAGTTAAGTACTGATTGGAACTGGCAGGAATATGAAATTTGATTTTTAAAAATGTGGGGGGAACCTATGATTTGGAAATGTAGTATAGGAGACTGTTCTGTGGGGGGTGGGCCCAGACAGGACCCACGCCCACACATAGGTTTTCCCGTGAGGAATCAGGCCTGCATTGTACCTAGACTGCTATGAGACTTGCTTTTGCTAAAACTCCCTCACCCTGAATTGAGGCAGCAAACGATTGCTGCATATCTTTATAGTAACTTCTTAAAATCTATGCTAAACAAGGATGAATGTAACCTGTTCAACCACTTTTCCCTTTTCATTTGCAAATACCCTCCTTCTGTGATGTAATTAGCAACATCCTCTCCTTTGTTTTCCGTAAAAGATAACCACCTAAAGCGAACCTGTGCGTAGTAAATGAGGACCGTCATGTAATGTGCCCAGGAAAGCAATAAAAGCTTATCAAGGCCAGGGCTGAGGCTTTCCTCCTATTGAGAGAGAAACC